>MU182843.1:368620-417349 GCA_016904865.1 Pissodes strobi
TTATTATTATTATTATTATTATTATTATTATTATTATTATTATTATTAATAAACTTAAGTTCTGTAGTTGAAACAATTAACGTGTTACATTATCCTAATGATGTTCAGTTCTTTTCATTTTTATGATCTCATGAATTCACCATGCCTTTACATCGTACGTAAATCCTCTCTAATTTAATAATAAACTTTAAACGTTTGTTTTTAAGTTTTTAATTGGGAAATTTCTGAAAATTTTAAAAAAAATGTTATTTTCCCCGGTAGGGCCTGCCCCACAGGTTCAGCTTAGGTGCCCACGAACCCTAAAAACAACTAATAACTAAGGATTAATTTAATAATTAGTAATTACAAAGTTCAATAAAGTGAATAATGGGCTAATGCAACTTTGAAACAAATGACAGATAATTAGCTAAATGAACTTAAAATAAATATTTCTCTTTCTCTCCTTTTTTTTTCTTGCCGATATATTTTCAAAGCGAGCTCTACAATAAACTAAAATCGCACTAAAAAGCAGCCCTTGCAAAAAATACATATAGTTACCTAATCGCATTATACAATATTATGAAACTTCACAATTATTTTAGTTTCTCTATTCTAAATAATTAATGATTTTATGCGGTAACTTGAGTAAGTGCATTTATTAGAGATGAATGAATATTTGACTATGAACAGAAGCACACTAAAGCCAAATGTAATGCAGGGAAGCTATCTGCTATCTGGCATTCCGGCAGTTCTTTTATATCTGTTATTGTCAGCAATATTCTGATTGCTTGAATGTATTTTGTATCAACGTGAATGCGGCGAATTAATAACGCTTAGATAGGGTTTTGACTGGCATTGTGCTAAAATTAAAATGTTATGCATTACTCTAATCTACCTTTTTTACGTACAACACGGTTTTAATTTTTTCCCCGACATTAATATCTAAACGGTAGACGGTAGCTTCACTCAATTTAGAATCTAGTTTTGCGTAAACCATATAGAAAAGTTTCATGTTTGTAACCCAGCATACCTAGGACACGGTATAAATAAGTATATTGTACTCTGTCTAGGACAGCTGGCAGACCTTAATTTCCTGTCTAGTTAATAATTTAGGAAAAGTATGCCTTTCCAGTA
Organism: Pissodes strobi; assembly: GCA_016904865.1. Taxonomy (NCBI): domain Eukaryota; kingdom Metazoa; phylum Arthropoda; class Insecta; order Coleoptera; family Curculionidae; genus Pissodes; species Pissodes strobi. The sequence continues at coordinate 369,734 of MU182843.1, forward strand.
AAAATCGTGTAGTACACAAAACAGAGAAGCAATGCACTATGTTTCCTGTAAGTGCCTTAATAGAGTCCAAACCCTGCGGAAGTGACTGGCAGGAGACCGGAAATAGGAGACGGCGGGAAACGTATCAGCTGACGATAATTAACAATTTCGTGTTTAGCCAGATTTACTTTGTATTTCCTAATATCTGGGCATAATTATATTACTGTCAATAACTCGTGTAGCTATTTACAACCGTTAAAGTTCAGGGACAAATATTTTGCTATCAGGTTTTCAATAAATATTGTCGGAGTTTGCTGGTTAAAATATAGATTATGACTTCGTAATTTCAATAATTGATAGTAATACAGCTATGTTTTAAGAGCCAGTTAGCCTAATGCTATTAAAATAAAATATATACCTTATACCTATTTGAGAAAGATGTTTTTGAGTATAACATTTGTCGATGAATGTCAAATATCCGACTAAAGATTTTTGAAACATGGAACGGGAAGTTTTTATTGTCTAGAGTCTAGAATATTTTAATGTTATGCGTCTTGTGACTGCCGGCCGATTGGATGTAGGGAAGTGTAATAGGCTTGTTAGTGTCTCATTCATGCGTCAATTATCTATTGCATGCTCCCCACGTTTTTCGCATTAAATCTTCCAGCCATTTTCATATCTATAAAAACTTCGAAATCTGTATGGGGCTAGGAGCAATTATTTTAGACTTTTGAGTCGGATTTAATAACATGGTATATTAAATATATATTTTTTGATTTAAATAATATTTTTTTTGAAGTGGAACTTCTTTAGCGAGGGCAAAGGCAGAAAAAATGCCTATGAAAGTGAAACGCTTGTCAAAGTGAAACACCCCTTTAATTAATCATATGCCAGTATAGCTAGAGGGTTGAAATTTTCGGGACCACCAGAAGAAAAAAATTATTAATTTCGGGAGAACGGGAAGAGCTACGTAGTCGACAGCACCCATCTTTTTCAGTTTTTGATACTTTATGATATGCCATTTGATCTTTATGACTTGTATGAAAATCGTGAGTTTAAAAAAGGGAGCTGTCAGAACCTGTCATTTGTTAATATAAAAAAAACTTACATCTGGCTCTCTTCCATTTTAAGTTAGTTTATTTACGATAAAACATAAAAAGCTTTATACAGGTTTCAGATTTTATTTTTTGGGTTAGATTGGGTATATTATTGGGATGTAATATTTATTTAATAAAAGTCTCCAGTTTTCTTTCTTTTACTCAAAAGATTATGATTATGTTTCGGTGATTTTTACAATTTTCAAATTAGTCAAAAGGTTGTTTTCATTTATATAGTTTAACAACAGCTCACAAACGAAATACTTTTTATATGTATATATCCAAAAACGTATTTTCGAATTTGGGAATTGGGCATTGGGTATTGACTGTAAAGAAATTGGTCGATCGGCAATACATTTTTTTATGGCAGTGGCACACACACTAAAGGGAGATTCTATGGCGCTCGACGAGTGGTGTGTGTGCGAAGATGTTGATTGACACGGTTCTTAAATAGTTGTAGGTTGTCATTAGTGGGAATCAGATATCCTGGAAGTGAGTTCCACAGTGATGCAGTTCGCCAGACAAGGGAGTTCTTGTAAAGCGATGTTCTAGGTGTTTCTAGTTATATGACGTGTGCTTTGGTGCGGCACCCCCGATATGTGAGCAATATTCTAAGCACGGTCTTATTTGCGCTTTGTACAGCAAAAGCAACTGCTGCGGTGTATAGAGTTTTTTGTTAACATGACATATTGCTGTTGACCGAGACACCCAGCAGTCCGATTGACGGGGATGAAGGAATGGTCGATCCTGCCATAATGATGTCAGGGCTCGCTGTATTGGCCCTCTTGGTAAACGTTGCTGCTTGGGTCTTTGCTGCATTGAACTGGATCAAATTGCGGTCGCCACAAGTTTGAACTTTATCCAGGTCTGATTAATAGCTGTAATCTGCTTCTATCTGCGGGGGTGAGTCTCAGTCGCTGGTAAGGGTTTTTCTGATCTAAAGTGGGAGACAAGGGTACGGTCATATGCAAAACTGTAAACAGGATTATTCGTTTCGATCAGCAGGTCATTAATATACATGAGGAACAGAGTTGGTGAAAGTATTGCAGCCTGAGGCACGCCGCGTTGATGGTGAATGTGTCCATCGACTGCAACGTGTAGGGATCGGTTCTTAAGAAAACTGGCCAGCTTGCTGCAGAGAGAGGCAGACAGTCCGAAGGACGGCAGTTTGTTGAGCAGTCCGTCTTGCCAAATTCTGTCGAATGCCTTTGAAATATACAACGCAATCGCTCGAGACTCCGTAGTTTCCAATTGCCCTACTCCATATATGAGTGACATAGGCCAATATATCTCCTGTCGATTTTTCTTTGCGAAAGCCGTATTGATTATCGCTGATTATTCTGTTGTTCTCAAGGTAATTGAGTAGTTGCTGGTTGACTATACGTTCCATGACGTTGGAGATTATTGGAAGCAAGGCAATTGGGCGATAGTTTGAGGGCGTGGTTTTCTTGCCTTTTTTGAAACAGGTTACACTCGAGCGACTTTCCAAGAGGATGGGTAAATTCCTTTTTCGTAAGAAAGAGACGATAGCCTGGAAAAAAACGGGTGTTAGTTCGTTGGCGCAGTTCTTTAGCACGATGGCAGGTATTCCGTCCGGTCCTGATGCCTTTTGCGTATCTAGTTCTTTAAGGATTTTGCGAATATCATGGTGATGAAACTTGACTTCTGCCATGGTAGTGTTGATGTTCGATATGGTGGGGAGAGTCTTGCCTTGGAGGACGTCTAAGTGCGATGAAAACATTTTAGCGAGCATGTTTGCTTTTTCCTTGGCTGTAGTCGCCGTGATGCCACGTTCGTCCGTCAAAGGTGGGAGAGTCGTTTTTGTAAAATTGTTACTTACTGCCTTTGCTACCGACCGGAAATTCTTGGAACCACTGGGACATTGCCAAAAGTTTATTCCTGTTCCTTTGATTGTGTTTGTCCTTAGTTTCGTCGATCACACGTTTGCATTCGTTTCTCGCATCTACAAAATAATTGCGATTTTCAGCGGTTTGATTTTGCTACCATTACTTGTAGGCTGGCTGTTTCCTACCTACAGCTCTTTCGCACCTTCTGTCGAACCAGGGCTTTCCCTTTGATGGTAACTTGATGGAATTTGGGATGTATGCTTCCATTCCTGAGGAGATTACTTGCGTGATCTCTTCGCAGCAGACTGGCGGGTCGTCAGTGCCAAAGCAGACGTCGAGCCAAGAAAAATCTAGGTAGAACTCCCTTAGATCGTCCCAGTCTGCAGAATTGTAATGCCAGATTTTGCGAGGCAATGGTGGTTCCTGCTGTATGAGTGGCAATTCACACACCGTTGTAATAAGTTTGTGGTCGGAAGTACCTAATGGCGGACCAACTGTAATTTTGTTGGTGGTTAGAATTCGCCCCTCTCTGAGATTCGAGTTGGTTCGTCTAAAAGTTGAGTAAGCCCGCAGCTGATGGCAAATGCTTCAGCTTCTCTACCTTCGTTGTCGATCTTGTTGTGATGTTTGAGCCAGTTTGTGTTGTGGGCATTGAAGTCTCCCAGAACGATTATTTCTGAACTGGGGTGATCAACCTGTATCGAGTCAAAAGTGGTAGCTAGTGTTGAGAAAAAGCTTTGGCAGGCTCTATCGCTCGGAGGGCGATAGAGACAACATATAAACTTGGTTAATCCCTTGGCGGTGAACTTGAGAAACATGGCGTCAAGGTTGTTCGGTTGTGTTTCCTCGCGGTGACATGAAAGGTCACTTCGTACAAAAAAGCATATTTCGAACTTATGTCTAAGTCGGGTATGTAAGTCGTAACCAGGATAGGGGTAGTTCACTGTTGTTGTTGTAGAACATACTTGTGTTTCTGTAAGGGCTAAAATGTGTGGTCTATTTGCTTGTAGATGTTGGTGTACCGAATTTATGTTTGTATTTAGGCCTCTTATGTTGCAAAAATCTATTCTAAATTGGTTCGGTACCTTTGCTATCTGTGAAATGCGGAATGAAGGGCTCCCAGGGCCACCCAGCGCCCGGAGATCGAAATAGCCGGGGAGTTTACTTCCGGAATATTTTGATCCTGGAAGCACCATCATGTCCATATATTCCTACGGTGGAAGCCGGGAACAACAGCGCGGAAGCGGAACATGATTTGGGAAAACCACATAGCGCCTCCCAGTTATGATGGGGTGGTCTTTCACCGGACGATGCGAGTAGGCGTATGTATCTACCACCTGGGGCCGCTTCCACTGGAAGCATCGGCTTCAGACTCATTGCTCCGGTGGTCCCTAGTCTGACAGGGGTAAAAATGGGGTTTGTTGGGTCACTCCCCAGTGATCAGCTCCAGAATTTGTACTCTAGTGTTCTCCAGCCTGGAGGAGGACGATGGGATTTGATGAGCCACATCCCGTGACAACTTGGAATGGCGGGGGCGTCACTCCCCGTAATCAAACTGCTCTCACCAGTTTGACGTTCCTGCCTGCTAATACAATGCAGCCCCTCTTGTCACAAACTGTCATTGATCGGCTCCAGACTTTGTACTTCGATGTTCTCCAGCCTGGAGGAGGACGATGGGATTTGATGGGCCATATCCCATGGCAACTCGGAATTTCGGGGGCGTCACTCCCCGTAATCAAACTGCTCTCACCAGTTTGACGTTCCTGCCAGCTAATACCATGCAGCCTCTCTGATCACAAACTGTCATTGATCGGCTCCAGACTTTGTAATTCTGTGTTCTCCAGCCTGGGGGAGGACGTTGGGATTTGATGGGCCATATTCCATGGCAACTCGGAATGGCGGGGGCGTCACTCCCCGTAATCAAGCTGCTCTCACCAGTTTGACGTTCCTGCCTGCCTAATTTATTGCACAAAAGCAACAGGTCTTTAAGTTCGAAATATGTGGTTTTGCGTATTTTAAAATACGCCTAAGAATATAAATTGTATACCTAAATATACAACGAAATCTTAGGTACAAGTTTCACGCACTTCAAAGCACATAAATAGTTTCGATTTCGGAAAAATGCAAGAAAATAACACTAATTAGGACAGCCATTATCAAATCAAATTCTCAAACTAATCCTTTGATACACAATACATCGTCGAAGGCGGCGAGTTGGAACCGGTCCAGTCGCCCTGCGTGACAATAACGTTAAATACGGAAGTACGCGCGATATAATAATCAATACTTTTACTGGGTTCCCAGTCAATGGTATTCTTATGGCAAAAGCATTTGACTAGATGTTATGACGTCACTGAAATTTTAATATTAGCCAGTAGGCCTTTCTGTAAGAGTTAGTGGAGAGTTCCTGAGACTGTGCTACATACTACATGAGCTACACTATAGCATTCTCAGGGGTGAACAACGCCGCTTGGGAATATCGGATATGGGGGCAGGGTTTTCCTGGAATTTGTCTTACGGACGACATAGCTACAGAAAAAATGCGTTGGTGACAGTACTTCTAAATAAGTTTTACTGTTATGCATTTTTAATGTGTACCAAGGATGTATAGAACTGTTTAATGATATAATACATATTTTTTGCTCAGAATCTGTTGAAAGTAATGGAGAAAAGGACAAGAGCCACACGCAAAGAAATTATACCAACCTAAAACTTATTTGACAGCATTTTGGGATTGAATGATGTTTGCATTTTCATAGCAATTTGATCACTGAGGAACAATACCAACAACTACGTAGAATCGCTTACAAGCATTTTTAAAGATGATGATCTTGCTGCCGAACATTTAATGCGTGCTCGTTAGTTGACTTGCTAGGTAGATTGTTCGAGAATTATCATAAAAGACGACTTTTTGAATTCGCTATTTCCCGAACAAATATTTATATTCTGAAATATATGAAATTTGTTAGACAGACAGAGAAATTATCTCATATCAGTGAGAATGATTATGATTATACGGTTACATCCGAGTCAGCTCAATCATTGCTCTAGACAGTTCACGGTGACATGACGTTGCGATGTGGGATTGTTCTTTCGGCCAAATAGAGTGATTATGTGTACAGTACAGATGAAGTATTATATTAGTATATAATCAGTGCCCTTTCATATACCAGACCAAAAGACAAAGTTGAGTTGGCTTTATGTGATAATATTATTCCAGAATTTTTCAATAATATGGAAAATGCTGGTTTAAATCAAATCGTTAGCCAAAAAACCAGAAAAATCAGGTGCTGATAGCAAACAATGTTAATGGATAATCTTTGGAAATTTTTGATGCTGATGAAGCATATCAGACAAACCACCGAGATGCCGCACGAAAACTATTATAGCATTTCACAAGAATAGTTCAGATAGTTGCAACAGATGGAACTCCCAATATAACTAATATAATCCATAGAGTCAATTAGATGTTGGAAAATGTAATAACATCAATACAAGTGGAATATTTTTTAGCTAAAATAAAAAGTTGAAAAAAAAAAAATCACGTCGCAAAACTACATCAGATTTGCATTCGAGTAGAAATGGATTCAAGCTGGACGTCCATCAACTGCTGAATTAACAATATCGAAGAACGGAACTAATGCTAAGCCTCGCGGAACGGATCATTTTCAAATTATTTATTGATAGGTATGTATAGATAGGTACGTATACAATTATTATTAATAAATAAGCAGAATAAACTAATAGCTTCATAATTTTAACGTTTCATTTATAAATAGGGCACAAAGCAGATATTATTTATGGTGAATTACTGCGACAATTAACAAGACGTTGTAACGTGGTAGCTTTTATGTAATAATTTAGTTCATTTCCTAAGACAGTCCCTATAGCGGTATAATGCAAGGTTTTACGGAGATGTGATGTTTAATAGTAAGAAATCCCAATACGCAACCGACACCCAACATTAGGTTTTTCATTAACTACACATGAGACAAATGTGCTAGCCGACCAGGTATATGCAAGAAAGAAAATATGCCAGCTACCGTGGCCAAACATAGGGCTACCAAACTCTTCTTCTTATACAGGATGTTGCTTCAAGTTCTTATCAGCTACTGACGAATAGCGGAGTGAATATGAAAGGAATTAACAGGCATAGTTGGCGGTCTTTGATAGTAGCCAAAGGCACCATTTATAATGTGAAAATTTTAAAATTGTCGTTGCCAAAATCAATTTAGGAGAACGTTTCAGTGGCGAGCCTTCCACATAAATTGATTGTACAATTAAGCTAACCAACTTTTGACCGTTTCTAGTAGCCCATATTGTGTAATTAATATCAATAATAATTATCATTTTAAAAATCAATTTCAATATTTTTAGTAGGAATCGTATTCTAATAATACATATTATTATATTGAAAAAATCATAGTATTTTGTAATTCTAAAAGCTTTTAAAACCGTTGAGTTTGAACACATTTATTATACACCACATAATAGAGATAATGTAAATAGTTATCTGGATCACCTTGTACAACTGCTGGTTACTACCATCAGTCATGTGCCCTAATAATAATTCGGTTACAAGGGACCAGTGGAAGTAAGGGCCTCGTTCAATCCAGGGATGTGCACAAAATCCCGTGAGGTGGAGCTTTACACAGCAAAAGCAGCCAAATACGAGGGAATTTAAGCCTTGAGGCTCAATGTTGCCGAGTTGCAAAAGGAAAGCGTGCATGGTGTGCTGGGAAATGCCTACAAATAGATGTAGCTTATGAAAAGAAACATAGCACCTAGGAAAAGTAGTAAGTTTAGAAAAAATATATAAGCCAACCAATGTCCTCCATTACCATACAAGTACCTCCTAACTCGTCTACCATAATAATGCCGGAAAGCTATAACAAAGGTGATGTCATACCTGCCCTAAGTTACTCCGAACATGATAATACTAATCGTCTCATGAAATTGAGAAGATTAGTAGTTATCATGTCAGAAGAAGTAGAAATCCGTCAGGTAGAAATGTCAGACAAAGCTATCAATATTGCACGAAATATCGATAGTGAAAAATTTGTAACGGAATATGTTAAATATAATGTTATGAAATATTTGTCTATTCCGCTCCATTTATTCTACCTATTTGTCAATGGTTTTCAATGTTTAGTCCATTGATAGGCAGTTCAATGTTTAGTATATTGATAGGCAATGCTTGAATGCTTGCTTAGCTTGACGCCGTGTTTCTTACAACGGTTGTCACGTGTTTTGAACTGGCCAATGAAAAAAAAAAACGTTGAATTTTAAATGGGTAGAATATATACAGTTTTGAAAAATTCCTTCTAATCTTGTGTTAAAACGTAGGCACGGTGAGTCCTAATAATTTTTGATCTTAAAATATCTTATTCATTCTGCATTTCAATAATCCTTTCATACTTTAAATTTATAATTAAAAATTGTTTCCAATTCAGTTAGATATATTTGCCTTTTGTATTACATTTGTAAGTAATTGCGATTTCAACAATTCTAAATTTTTTTGGTGACCTTAAGGTTAAATACCGATTTTTTTGGTGAATAGTTGCGTTTCTTATTGGTCAAATTCGTGCAATTTGATAATGGTTTAATCCAAATTTGTCGAGAGCGGAATTATTTCATCGTTTTAAACGGTCACACACATTATTTAGATATTTTCATTTAGATTTGACGATATTGTTGGGAGAATTCGCAGAGCAGATTTTATCTTTTCCTGTAGAAGGTGGTAAATTGAATTTGTAGTAGAATTTCTCTGGGTTTTTCGTAGCAATATTGTTAGTTATAGTAAATTTTCAGACTTATTTCATTACTTTTTCAGATTATTTGTTGCTTTAAACTATAATTATTATTGCTTATCGTGTCAACGTTTGATCCATGATGTATCTGTATTCATTTGCTTATTAAAGAGGTTAAGCACGTGTAAAATTACCTGGTTGATTTTTTTCTTTATCTATAAACGTAGTTCCTATCTCAAAGCGAGATAGTAATTATCTTATCTTTATCTTTGATTAATTGAGACGTAATTTATGTGCCAAGGGCCATCTTAATAAATTAAGTACCTATTTGGAGTCATTAGACTTGTTTAAGAGAGGTTATACCTCGTTCTTCCTTTTTTTTTATTAAAATTTAGTGATTTTCTATTTGAAGTTGCCGAGAACCACTGTTGGACAAGTTCCATAATTTTCTTTTGAATTTCTAATTTTAATCATTATTTTCTTTGAATTTCATAGGAAATACCTTGAGTAGCAGTAATTATTCATAGTGTCATTTAATCATCATTATCTATAATTTTTGCTAAACTTAAATTGTAATTTAAGTTCTGATTATGTAACCAGTGAATTTTCAAGTTGTTGGTTAAAACCTTGTATATCAGACTGAGGTCCATAGGATACTCTTTTGTATAATTATAATTAGCTGTGTACACCGGTCTAAGACACCCAATTCTTTTTTTCATGTAAACGTTCAACGTTCCTACAAGACAACAGTCACACAGATCATTGTGGTGACAGTCGATCCGATAGCAGGCACGTGCAGACAACTGGGAACCATTCCTGGAATGACTGGTAAGCCCTGGACACGCCTATAGCTAGGAAGCTTAGGTATAGGCATTTGAAGTTTCCAGAGGAGGTCCCAAACGATCACGTGGTTTGCGGATAATACAAGAACAGTTGGGAACGTAGGTAACGCGTTACTTATATGAAAAAATTGCAAAGACCTAGATTTTATTTATTTTAAATTTGTCCAAAGCTAATTTCAATTTCATCATTTTGGTAAATCAAATTCTCAGTGATCAATTGCATTTGTAATCTAATTTTAAGTCAATTCTTATTTTTACCATTTTTGTTAACTAAATTCTCAGTAATCAATTATTCTATTTGATTGCATTTGTAATCTAATTTTAAGTCAATTTTCATCTTATGTTCATAACTGCAGTGCACATGGTACCATAAATTGTAATTTAAACATATAGTTAATATATAGTTGTTTTTAATTTACCTTTTTTTGATTTATCGTATCTTATAAATTTTAAATCGCCAAAGGAAATCGTTTAATCCACGCCTTCAAATAAACTAAATAAATTAACTTTTGCTCTATTCTTACAAATTGGTGAATGAGCCAAATAATAAATTATAACTACGACTGAGCTAGATATTTATCACAAAGTGGGCAACACTAATTAGTTACAAGTAGCGCTCAAATAATTAACTAAAATAATTAAATACCTTTTAGTTATAAATTAGCGCCCAACTAATTAATTAAAATAATTAAATAACTTTTTGTTATAAATTACACCAGTGGAAACTGACGTACTTGACATTAATGTCATTGCCCATGCTCAAAATGACAGAGATAAATAAAGACAAATCTTCGCACGTGCCTTAATTGCTAATCAAAATGGAAAAAATGGAGGTCACGTGAAATAGAAAAACAACTTAAACCTTTAAATGGTTCTTGCGGGGCCGCGTGGCCAAGAATTCTGCTATCAAAATAGCGCTTTGAAGAGACTTTTTTTTCTATCGGAGTTGCCACAAGAGAAAACTGGGGCACACGTATTGGAATATCTCAAAAATATAGAACTTGGACACCACGTCAACGTGTGAAAAACTGCGAACAAAATGAGAAGAAAAATATTGCAGCTCCTTCAAGCTGGCTGTATCAAAGAACGATCGGTTGTTCATACCAGATAATAATAAACTATTTAGTGAATCTCCAAAACCGAGTGGGACATGGGAACCCCATAGACAAATGCAAATCAAACAACTCTGTAAAATCAGATCAGGGTAACAGGACTAGCTGGTCTGGTGACGAACTTAGGGCAATGAGAGATCGCCTAAGATTATTAGGAGAGTTGAAGCGGTAGCATACTGTTGTTGATATTCAATAATATATTAGGGAGTACAGAATCATCTACAAAACTGCAATAAGTTCAGCAAAAATAAAAGCGAACGATAATCTCATATATTAATCTATAGATCCGTCTAGGGCTGTGTGGCAATAAATGGACATCATCGTAAGTATAAAATATCCCTAAATACCAATAGCATTATACCTGACGAATTCAATAATTTATTTTCTAATGTAGTCAAAAATTTAATGAAAAATGTTCCATAACTAGAAAATAACCCAGTGGAAAATGTGTTACATCTTTCAGGTTCTCCAGCTGTATCTTCCTTTACTCAAGTGGCTTTTTCATTAAAGTTCAAGCCAAATCTATACAAAGTTGCATATTAATTAATCTGACTAAACCTATTTATTAATCTCTGTTTTAGGGAAAACGTATTTCCAGATTGTTTAAAAAAACGACAGTTACACTTAGTTATTTCCAGAAAATTATAGACCAATATATTTATTGCCAAATTTCAAAAATTTTAGAACAATGTATGGCAATTAAAATAATATATATTAGCTTTCAGTTTGGATTAGAGAAGAGATATATTGGCCACAGTGTACCACAGTCTTATTCTGCGACCCGAGCAAGGTTTTTGATTGTGTCGACCATGGCATACTCTTGCCAAAGCTGTCTTATTGCAATATAAATGGATAAAATTCACAAAATGATATCTTGATTACAGATATCAGACGGTGAGGGTAGTTGGAGGATCATCGGCGCAGAGAGCTGTCAGTAAAGGAATATTACAAAAGTCAGGTTGGGGCTCATTCTTTTCTTAATCTACAGGGTGTTACTTAATGATAGGCCGTAATTTCAGAGCCGCATTCCTGAATCAAATTCAAGTAGAAAAGTTCATATAAACATGTGTCCTAAAAAGTCTGGTTTTCAAGATGCAGGGTGTCAAAATACTACTTTTTGTCTCTTGATATCTGTTCGTATCTTACCTAACAAATGAAAAGTAATAACAATTTGTCATAATATTCACAAAAAATTTTTGAAATGACTACAACTCGCTTCTATGCAGGCTTCTGCTCTCCTTCTCATAGGGTGACGAACTCCTTCGAAAATTCCATGAGTGTTGCGTATGGTTTCACATGCGTCAACAATTCTATTCCTTAGTTCTATTCTCTCGATTGGTTTAACATAAAGTAATGATTTCAGGTGTTCCCATAAATAAAAATCTAGGCTGTTCAAGTCAGGCGATCTAGGTGGAGAATCCTCTACGACCTGTACGTGGTAAGGATACAATAGAGAATCTCTTAAAATTTCCCATACCATTTTATAGCAAATATTTTACTTCTTTCCAATTTTTCTCGTACTGGTTGCTGGATTCTCTTCGACCGCATGTAGAACAGCCTCCTCAACTGCGGGAGTTCGAATTGCGTGAGGCTTTCCCTCGGAGGTATAACGTTTAAAATTGCCAGATTCAGTCAGATCAGGAGCTTCCTAATTATTTTCAAGGTAGTGCTAACTTAGGGTCTTATTACAGTGAATAGCACTGTTCTTTGAGATATTAATAAAAAACATTTTTTTTGTTATTTTTGACACCCTGTATCTTGAAAACCAGACTTTTTAGGACACATGTTTATATAAACTTTTTTATATGATTCTGGTGCAGGAATGCGCCTTTGTAAATACGGCCTATCATTAAGTAACACCCTGTATATAAGCCACCTTCCTACATGTGAAACGCTAAGCTTTTGCTGCAAATATAACTCTTTTCCTGGTGATACTCTGGACAGCTCGCTGGACGGATCATTGGTTTTCTTCAAACAGACTTCTGCTGAATGATCGCAAGACTAAAAAGAGATGGTGTTTCTATGAGAACCTTGATAGGTAGGGTAGATAATCCTTCAGAAGTTAAATTCTTGGGCTTGGATCAGAGATTGCAGTGGGGCCAGCAGAATTGGCAAAGAAATTTACTAAAAGCTTGTGCGTTGAGAAATCTCTCAAGATGTGTCTCAGGTGACGTACTAAGAAATGCCTGCCTAGCCATTTTCCACTCGCATGTGTCATATGAGATCCTTCGTTGGGGACATTCGGTCGAGGTATATGGAGTTTTCCGCATACAGTGTAAAGCTTTTCGTTTGATAACAGGACGTTCATATGAAAAGGACTGAAAACAGATATTCTCAAGCCCTGGGTTACATACTATACTGCGTGTATTTATACTGAAATGTACGCTATTTGTTAGGCAGCTGGGCAAATCTGGCAAAGTTTACTCAAAAATAAATTTTTTTACATTTCTGGATGACTTTATTCATTTCTTCAATCATTCGTGCCATTTTTATATTGTTTTAATGTTTATTTTCGATATTATTTTAGTTTTATTATTTTGTATTGTCTTAATTTTTGTAGACGATGTTTCGTTCCCTTTTTTAAAGACTTCAAATATCTTGTTAAAAATCGTATCCTTGGAGTTCTAAGTTATACATATATTAAACATTGTGTATTAGTATCATGATTACATTGAAAATTTACTATAATTATCTATGAAAATTGATGTCCCGAAGAAGGCAGGCATTGTTTCTGATTGTTGATTAAAAAAGAGTGTCAAACATTTACACTTACATTGGGCAAATAAAAAAAAATGTTGAATAATGCAGTGGAATAGTTCCCTACAGTGAAGACTAAAGTGTCTTAAAAAATAAAACCCGATCAACTTGCCTACGCAGCGTGATAGGGTAAACTTGCCAAATAATTATCTAAAAGGAGAAATTATCTCCAGCATTGGATGTCCCGTGTAGAAGGAGCAGGAAAAAAGTCATCTATCATTTATCAAACTAATTCCTGAAAATAATGCCATTGTTTGACTTTTGGTTTAAATTCCTTTTAGCATTCTTGTTAGAGGAATTATATAATGTAGTGAATTAAATTGCGATAACTTTATGAGCATCCACCTACGCTGACCTATGTAATAATCACGCACAATAAACCTAATATAAATACGGAAAATATTCCTAAGTGTTTCTAAATTTAGCCCATATCTTTATTAATAGCTCAGATATGGATGAATTAACTTTTACGGAATTTCCTGCGAAGCAAATATAGCATTGAAGTGTAATTAATCAAAGGCGTCAAATCTTAGCCGAAGATCGATCGCTGCCATTAGTTATCCCTTTCCCCATGTATATTTTCCATCAATGAAATACATATATTTTTCAAGCAGTCCAAATTCTCGAAATCAAACCATTTTGTATGATAAAAGTTTCGAGATGGGTGTTCCCTGGGCCATCATCCATAAACATTTCAAATTTGTATACTTCTCTGGTCATTAATAATATTATTTCAGTTAATTTATTTTCTGCGAATCAATAACGAATTTATCATTGAGATAAAAAATTTACGACAACACTGGGCCTAATTACTAATCTGAAAAATATATTTAACGCCTTTATTTGAACGGACTAAATTAGACGATTGATGCTTGAAACACTTCAGTGTTTCCATAAATATTTCATTTTTATGTAGACGTTAACTTTATTCGATGGAAAAGTAGATGATAATCGATACGTTAGATGAAAAGCCTCCTTTAATAAAACAGTATTTTAATATTTGGCCTCTTCACCTTCACTTAGAGCAAAATGGCAACATGCGAAAACTTAGATTTTTAGATTAATAAAATTGTGAATGTTACGAGGGTTTCGGTAACAAATGAACTATCCGATAAATGAACCATGTACCAAGGTATGTTAGATAACAACACCTAACTTTGATGTTTTTGAAGCATCCTGCAAATAAAAAATAACTTATTTTTAAACTGTACAATTTTTGATAAAAAAACTTTTATTTTTTAAATAGCACATTCAAAAGTAAAAGGGAGGCGCGAAAGTCCTGTACTTCCATGGAATAATATTTTTTCTATTGAATCATACGCTCATCAGATCAAGATATTGATCGAGCGAGTCATCGATAATAGAGACTGGTAGAGCCATAGATAATAAATAACATTTTATTAACCTCTATAACCACCATACACAGATAATTTGCAAGAAATTCAAATTGGTATTGATAGACATCTCTTGGAGGAATTTCAAATCAATGCCGGAAGTCCTCAAGGGTGTTTTATATCAACGATCTCTTAGACAAAAAAAAAAAACAATTCTATTTGCAGCTTTGCAGACGACAGCACTCATACCCTCATTCATGTCGCGGATTCTAATGACTGCTGCTTGTTCCCAAGGCGAGCGAGAAAATCAGATTGCTGCCATCAATGAGGATATGAGCGCCGAAGTGGAATGGGGTGATGAAAACATTGTGAAGTTTAACGCAAAAAGACTCAATCATTGTCTTCTCAAAAAAAGCAAACATCGCAGGACCTGACTTATCAATGACAGGACAAACACTGATTCTGTCCTTATCCATAAGCTTTCTGGGCATCAACGTAGAAATGTTGTGGCGTAATAACGTCACTAAAATCGCCAAGGCAGCAGCAAAAAAGATAGGGGCACTCTTTAGAGCAAAAGTTGTATACACCTCATAAGCTGTTACTTTTCTATAAGGTCCAGATAAGACCATCTCTGGAATACTGTTCCCATGTGTGGAGCTCGACACACAAACAATTGCTCAAGATATTGGACTCCATACAGAGGAGAGCAGTCCGTCTTGTGGATGACCCAGAGTTGACTAAAGACCTTACTACCCTTGAATATCCAAGAAAAGTGACGGACCTATCCCTTTACTATCGATACTACTACGGAAGGTGTTCGAACGAGCTGGCACTTATGATTCCGCCCAGAGAAGCAAAAAAATGTATCACAAATTTAATTTCTGTAGACGCTTGAATTTTACCAGACGTTCCAACAAGTTGGTGCAAGTCGACTTTTTTGTGGCTTTTTGAAGTTTTAAATGATTCTTCAAAACAGGTGTACCTATATTTTAATATTAAATTAAATAATTACTTTCAAAACATACATACACAAACCTGGACTAGGGGTTTTGTAATCTAGTTCATTGAAATAAATGACAGTTTTCCATGCCTTTAGAAGATAAGGTCTTTAATATATTCCAATAAAATTATACAAAAATTAGGCCTAATGAGGAATTGCTAAAAAGTTAAAGTTTTTGATACAGAAACACTAGTTTAAAGAAAAATTTATTCCATCAGGGAATCATTTCAATGAAAATAAAACCTATGAGGGATTGCTAGAAAAAGTAAAATTTTGGGTACAAAAACAATAGTGGAAAGAAAAATTAACTTTATTAGGGGATCATTTCGAAAGATGCAGGTCTTGTCGAAAATATACTATACTCCCCACCTACGGTATTTTGACTACTTTTCATTTCTGGAAGACTATATGAAAGCGCCAGAGATAGTCATCGTAGTATTATGAAAAGTGATGAAGATTCTGGTGTAACATATAATATATGATAATAGTTTTAAAAAATATGAAAGAGCACATTTTTTGTAATAACTAGAATTTTACATTTGTGTTTGTTGATTTAACTTTTTTTTTAATCTAAGTCGTCTTTGCCACTGTACGGAATCTTTATTACTAAAATATGGCATGTAAATGTTCCCGACATTTTTTTGCCATTTCCGACGCCCGTCTATTATGCCCATATTCTAGTTCCAGAAGAGTGCGTGGTCTTAATCCAATTTGCATCTCTCCTGTTTCATATTTTTTTCGGTCCAAGTCTCAAGGGGGCATATAATTTTTGTAGCGTTTTGTTTGTAGAAAATTATGTAGAACACAACACGCCATCATAACTTTTTCTACATTTTCAAATTTTAAATTTAATCCGGTTTGAAAAATGTTGAAACGTGCTACTAAAATTCCAAACATATTTTCGATAATTCTCTCAGCCCTACTTATAGTTAAATATCCTCCTTTCTACATTTAATGTCTACTGACTAAAAAAAATCTGTTCTTAAAGAAAACGCATCTTTTCCTATAAACACAAACAGGAGTTCAGAAATACTTTTTCGGCTATTCGATATTGAAGGCAATCGGAACTGATTCGTTCTCATTTTTTCATAAAATACCGACTCTTCCGAAATGTGCTCGTTTGTTTCAAAATCGCACATTTGCAATCGCCCATAGAACAATTGTAATATTCTTCTTCTTCTTTAGCCCGTTTGCGCCCAGTATTGAGCATAGGCTTCCCTTAACGTTCTCCATCTATTCCTATCCTGTGCGATTCCTATCCATGGTAGTCCTGCTGATCTCTTGATATCGTCATACCATCGAGTTATTGGTCGACCTTTATTTCTTTTTCCTGCCCATGGTCTTCACTTAAGCATCCTAGCGTTCCATCTGTTGTCCTTGATGCGAGCTATGTGCCCGGCATAGTCCCATTTCAACTGTGTTATTCTTGTTGTTATGTCAGTTACTCTAGTTCTCTGCCTGATACATTCGTTTCTTCCCCTTTGTCTTAACGAGATACCGATCATTGCCCTTTCCATAACCCTTTGTGTCACTTCCAATTTTGTTATTATTTGTTTTGTGAAGGTCGAGGTTTGAGCTCTATAGGTTATGACAGGGAGAATACACTTGTCGAATACTTTGGATCGCAAGTGCTGTGGTATCTTTTTGTTTTTCAGAATGAAAGCTAATTTTCCGAATGCTACGCATCCCAATCGTGATATTTCCATATCTTTATTTTGCTTTCCCAGTGTTACACTTTATCCTAGATATATATATTCTCTGACGTTGTCTATCCGTGTTCCATTTACAGTTATTTGTGGGTCTTGTCGACACATTGTCTTTGTTTTACTTAGGTTGATTTTAAGGCCTATTTTCTTTGATGTTTGCTCTAATTTTGCTATCATATTTTTTAGGTCTTCCTCGTTTTCCGCGAACAGAATAACCATACTTTTAAAAACGCCTTCGAATGCCAAAGTAAATAGTTTAGGCGAGATTGTACCTCCCTGTCTAATACCCCTCTCGATCGGGAAGCTGTTAGTACATTCGTGCAGTTTCAGGGTTGCTCTAGTATGTTGGTATATGGTTCTAATCAATTTAGTATATCGAGAGTCAATTCGTGCATCGTTGACTTCTTCTGTCAGTGCTGCCCAGTGTTCAATAAAGTCGAATGCCTTCTCATAATCAATGAAGGCCATGTTCAGAGGGAAATTGTCTTCGACTGAATTCTCTATTAAAATTTTCACTGTTAGGAGATGGTCGCAAGTACTAAACCCCCTCCGGAGGGCCGCCTGTTCTACTGGTTGATAATCGTCTAGTTTTTGTGATAACCGGTGAGTAATGATTTTTGTAAGTAACTTATACATATGTGAGAGCAGGCTAATCGGTCTGTAGTTTTGAAGTAAAGATGCATCACCTTTTTTGAATAATATTACGACCAATGCATTGTTCCAACTTTCTGGGATGTTTCCCTGTTCTAAGGAATACTTGAATAGACTTTTTAGCCTTGGGACTAATATTTCTGCTGCTTCTTCAATCATCTCTATTTTGACCTTACCTTCACCTGGAGCCTTATTTCTCTTCATAGATTTTAGGGCGTACCTACTTGATTTCATCCTCATGGATTTCAGGGATTTCCTCCGACCCAACGTTTATCATTTTAGGATATTCCTCAGCTTGTTCTGGTTTCTCAATTTGTGTGTTATATAGTGTTTTGTAAAATTTTTCTGTTTATGCCCCTACCTCATCATACACGGATGAAGAAATCGAAATGTTTTATGAAGACGTCATAAAAGCGAGAGAATGTGGAAACAGGTGCAATCAAGAAATGGTGATAGGGCCATCATAGGACAAAAACAAAGCGAAGACGAAGAATATATCAGAAAATTCGGACTAGGCCAAAGAAACAATAAAGGAGACATGCTGTTAAATTTCCAGTCAAACCAGAAGCTATACGCCATGAACACCTTCTTCAATAAGAAGCCACAGCGAAAGTGGACTTGGATAAGCCCAGATGGCCGCACTAAGAACGATATAGACTTCATCCTCGCATCCACAAAATCGACTATAACGGATGTCACAACTCTAAATTCGTTTAACACAGGAAGTGATCATAGGCTTGTTCGAGCAAAAGTTAATCACTGAGAAAGGCAACAAATTTAAGGCCAAACAAAGCAGAAAATTGGCTGTTAACGTTCAGACACTTAAACAAAATAGAGAGGGATTCCAAGAACTTCTACCACAATCATTACAACAAGAAGACAATTACGATATAAACAAAATAGCCCAAGATATAACAACATCATTAACCGAAGCGGCAACAAAAACCGCAAAAACAAAATATTCAAATAAAGACAAGATCACAGAGCAAACAAAACAAAAATAGAGAGAAGAGGGACCTATACAGGGAGGGAAAGTATGACACCAAAGAATACAGAGAGATAAGAAGAGAAACAAGACGGATTATAAGAAAAAAAACTAGAAAAACATTATGAAAGGGAAATAGAATTTGTAATAGAAAATAACAAGAACATGAGATGCTTAAGGAACATACTTAGAAAGAGAGAAATCATCTCTATTAAAAACAGCGAGGGAGAAGAAATAAGGGATAGAGAGGAAATATTGAAAACAATTGTAATATATAGACCCAAAATTCGCAGGCGTAACTATTTGTACGTGGCCAACAATAGAAATTAATAAGCATAAAAAGACGGATTTACTATTGACTGGTCAAACTGACCTAAACAATAATTCTCCCCTCTTAAGTTCCTAGTTTCTGCCATTTACGGTTGTAAGCCGCTAGTTTCCTAGCATTGTAATATTTAGTTTAGATTACTCATCATTTGAAGAAGGTACTGCGTACCGAAATAATTGTTGTGAAGATTTAATATAACAAATCTGTGAAGATGAAAAATAACTGTTTTTTAATAAATTACATGGTAACGGATTTTCAGCAAGCAACAGTCAACTCAATCAAGCTAAATAATTCGTTTTTCAGTAACCAACATGCTTTCAAATAGTAAGATATCAACAAAACTCCCAAAAACTCTGTTGCCAAGTATAACAGGCATTTTGATTGCAATTAGCAGATGTATGAAGTATCCGAATGACACATAAAACTTATCCAATTTTTATAGTTCGATGAAGTACCTAGTTGATTCAAACTCCAAGCTGACAATGATGAGTGATGTGAGCAGTCGAGAACACCTATAACTATCTGTAATATAAAAATTAATTTTGATGTAGGATCTTTCTAGTTCATTTTGGTTTTTTTTTTAATTATTAAATAAAATAAGAGCATTTGTTATTAAATAAATTCTCTTAACGTGAAAGTAATGTCAACAATGTCCCTATTAATAAATATACAAACTGTGCCATAATGATAACATAACGGACCCAAGTTAAATTTTGAAACGAACGATTTGTAATTTGTCTATTATTCGAATAGTCAAACTATGTTGCTTTTTGAATAGTCGAATTATTCAACTATTCGAATATATAGTCGAATGATTGCACTCACCACTCAACTATTTGATTACTTGAATCAAAATCTAAACGAGTATTAAAATATGTAAATTTGGATTCCGCATTCTGATACGGATATTTTCTTATGTACTCAAAAGAACATTTTATTACTCTTATTATAAACTGCATTGGATGACTAAAAGCAAAATTAACCATCTCTCCGATACCAATGTTCTGTCAAATATGAGCATTACTCCAGAATTAAATACTAAAAATAGTTAGCATAAACTTCTAATAAACATAAATGTAACACAATAATTTTGAGGACTTTAACTAAAACTCAGCCTTGGTAATATTAGGTTCATTATAATAGTATAATAGTATACCTATATTTTTCTTTACTCTGTATAGTCTTAAAATCATTCTTGTCAAATCATGCAGTCCGATAGTAAGAAAAACAAATAAGCCGTGGTAAATTGGTGTGAAATCGAGAGCTTCAGTGCACGACGATATCTATTTATCTTGCAAGATTTGTATTCAATAGAAAGAAGGAATCCCTCAATATTTATTTTAAGGCAAAGGCGCCCTTAATATTTGATGTGTATAATCATGACAGAATGACAGACATAAATTGAGGTACTAAAAAAATATAACTTCTTTTAAGCTAAGTTTGTGTAGTATGTTTGTCGTTGGCATAGGCCTAAACCACGGCACATATAACAACCAGCAATATCACATCTTCTTTTTTCGCATCTGCGCAAGTCCGCGCGCAAGATATTCCTTGGTAGGAAATCCGTCAAACTGCCGGCAGCGGCGTCGTGTTTTTACGTCTGGTTTATTTTATTGCTATTGGAGTTAAATCGAAACCATAGGCGTGTATTTGTCAGATATTTGACATTGTGAGAGACGAACGTTGTTTATGACATTGTGTAATGCAAAAAGCGGTGGTGTTTAAGCAATAGAACTTGTACAAACCAGCGATATTCTTCCAAGAAGAATTTCTTTAGATTTCCTGCTCATACAACAAGGTATACATGTATTTCATAACCCATTGATATTTGAAATATTATATTACGGCTCTGTTAAAGGAAAATCATACTTATATATATTTCAAATCCAGCCCTGACTTTTCCTACCCAACTGACATTAGCAAGGTCAAATTTAGTTTTTCGCTTGACAGGTCGAGTAATATTGCTGGTTGTTATATTTGCCGTGCCTAAACTAAGACGTCTAATTTTACTTTTAGCAAATGTTTGATTAAGAATAATTAATCAGAATTTTGAGAGGAAATGTCTATTCTTTCCTGGATACCTTATACTGAAAATCAATTGCAGAGGAATAACAATAAATAATGATCCATGATAGAAATGAAGATAAAGTGAACTGTTGAAGTGGAATTGCTCAATAGCAATTTACAGATACGAATTTACCGGATGGGAATGGTGGCAGCATATAAAATAACTTTACGATCAAACAAAATATTTGGAATTTTAACCTAACTTTAAGGATATGTATCTTTAAAGTTAGGTTAATCTCAGCTGAGACGTATCTGCTTCAAAGAAACTGTCATTTTATCTTTCTTTTTAATAAACCAAAATAAAAGATTATCGATATGAAGGTATTTTGCGAACCTCGAATAGTTTCAATCGGTGCTAACTAATCCAATACAGTGAATTACATCAAATTAAAGCATATTGTTTTTTATGGAAGTGGACACACACTAAAGGGAGATCCTATGACACTCGACGAGCGGCATATGTGCGGAGATGTTGCTTCGCACGGTTTTTTAATAGCTGTAGGTTGTTATTTGGAGGAAACATATCCTTGGAGTGAGTTCCACAGTGATGTGTCGGCAAGGGGTAAAGTGATGTTCTAGGTGTCTCCAGTTGTAGGAAGAACGGGTGCGCTCTTGCCGGATGTCGTGACTGACTGACAGGTGTTGTTGGGGGCGGGATAAGACTGGCCAAATCCTGGAAACATCTGCCGTGAAAATATCTGTAAAACAGAAAGATATCGGCCACATGTCTGGGGAGTTCCAGACTAACTAGGTCCCGGGCCAATTTCGGGCCGCCGCGCCGCCGCCGACGAGATGTACAGCTCTGACCTGACTGGAATCCAGCAGCTTTAGGGTGTGCTTAGGTGCGGCACCCGAGATGTATGAGCAATATTCTAAGCACTTTGTAGAGCAAGAGCAGCTGTTGTGGTGTATACAGGTTTTTTTGTTGCGAAACAGCGCACCAAGCTTCTGCAAGGCTGATTTTGCGATGTTAGCATCATGGTCATGCCAAGGTATATTGCTCTTTACCGAGACACCCAGTAGTCCGATTGACGAGGATGAAGGAATGGTCAATTCTGTCATATTGATGTCTCCCAATTTAGATCAGAAAACCCTTTGCGAGCGACTAAGATTTATCACCGCTGAAAGGAATAGATTACAACAACAAAGAAAGGAGAAAGTTCGAACTTGGAGCGACAGGAACTTATTCTAGTTCAATGCAGCAAGAACACAAATAGCCAAGCACGCTGCATGTATATTTGCTCAATGAGCAAAATGTGCGATTGACAATATAAATTTGGTCTATAATCAGGTGCAGAGGTTTGAAATCCTGTCTAAAATCATAACTAAATTACTGAAAATGTACATTGTAGAAGTTCCAAAAGAAATTCTAAAAAAAGTTAATACAACTACTGCTGGCATTATTCTAGACAAGACTGAAGAATCAAAGAAGGGGTGAAAGGCGTACATGAAGAGGTCTTTCTAGCACATTTTTGAGAAACTACCTATACCTTGAGACGGAAATAATAGTCAGTGACGTCAGCCACTAGTTCGAAAACAGAGCAACGTGAGCGGCTTAAAGTAATACAATATTATAATTTAACAATAAATCTGGTATGAAAACTAACCAAAAACATTAAAATTGTTTATAACGTATCGGAACCGGTTCAAATGACTAAAAGAAATTGGAACTAACTGGAAGTAACCGAAAGATGATTGAATGACTATCCAAAAATAACTAAAAGCACCAAAACGGGCTAAAACATATCGAAATAGATTAAAAAGATTGAAGTAAGTTAAAACTTACCCAAATTAACAGAATTTAGGTGGCTAACCAAAACTAACCAAAAGCATTAAAATTGCTTATGACATATCGAAAGGTTGAATGTCTAATCAAAACCAACCAAAAGTAACTAAGAGCACCAAAACGGGTAAAACATATCGAAATAGATTTAAAATATTGAAGTAAGTTGAAACTAACCCGAATTTTAGCGACTAACTAAAACTAACCAAAACATTAAAATTGCCTATAACGTACCGGAACTGGTTCAAATGACTAAGATATATTAAAACTAACTGAACTTTACTGAGACTTCACTCAACGACCAACCAATAGTAGGTAACTAAAAGCATCAAAACGGGCTAAAACGCATCGAAATAGATTTAAAATATTGAAGTAAGTTAAAACTAACAAATTAACCGAATTTTGGTGACTAACCAAAAACCCTAAAATTGGTTATAGTGTAACGGAACTGGTCCAAATGATAAAAATAAATTAAAATTAACTGAAATTAACAGAAGTTGATTGAACGACTAACCAAAATGGACCAAAAGTAACCAAAGGCATCAAAAGGGGCTAAAACAAGTTGAAACTAACAATTAACCGAATTTTGGCGACCAACTAAAGTTAACCAAAAACATCAAAATTGGATATGACGTATCAGATCCGGTTCAAATGACTAAATCAACCAAAACGAACCGAATTTTTGCAGCTAACCAAAAAGATTAAATTTTATTATAACGTATCGAAGTCAGTTTAAATGACTAAAAAAACTGAGCGAGTCTGGTAGGAGTCCAGACACTGATGTGTAAACATATCCTATAACGACATCGGTTGTAAAAAACGACAGTAGCACGTTGTGTTCCCAAGCGGTCACCCATCCAAGTACTAACCCCGCCCGACGTTGCTTAACTTCAGTGATCGGACGAAAACTGGCATTTTTAACATGTTATGGCCATTGCTTGTACGTTTTAGCTTGGTCATAGAATACAAATTAGGTTTAACAACCAAGTTTAAAATAATAAAAAAATCAACGCGAACGAAGCCTCGGCTAAAAGCTAAATGTGTCCTATGTTCTTTACTATACTCTTAAAAATATCTGTACAAAATTTCATGATGATCGAACCAGTTTATGCGTGAAAGCTTAAGAAACAAACAAACAAACACATTCGCATCTATAATATTAGTTAGGATTATTTAAAAATACTTGCTGGCAGCTTCGAAGTGTATTAATTCACTGCACAAATTCGACACGATAATCTAATTCCATCAGGAATAACATCAATATATGGGCACAGCTTATTTACCTAGTAATCGTGGGCCGACATCCTTAGATTTGGGAAAGTCAATAACTAAATTTTGCAAAATTTAGAAGAGGGCAATGACGCAATATTGTTTTATACGTCTGGGCATCTGAATAATACTTTTGACAGTTCGTTTAATTTAAAATAATAATATGCTCTTTTATCATCTAAAATCCGTTTAAGAACGATTTTAAATGACAAAATTGTATAAAAACTCGAAAATTCGGACTTTTTAGGAAGTGGATTTTGAAGCGAAAATTCATTTTAAATTCAACCGTCCATTAAAAATAAGCTGTGCTATGGATCCAAATGCACTGCGAGTATAATAATTAATAAATAATAATTTTGACTGTTCGTTTAATTTAAAATATGCTTTTTTATCATCTAAAATCCATTTAAAATTATTTTAAATGGCATATTGTATATAATACCGCCCTAGCGGCTAGAATGGGTTTACACATTTTCGTCCCATTTGCCGAGATTTACCCTCATACTGCCGCGTAACATGTTTACACATCAATA
This sequence comes from Pissodes strobi, assembly GCA_016904865.1. Taxonomy (NCBI): domain Eukaryota; kingdom Metazoa; phylum Arthropoda; class Insecta; order Coleoptera; family Curculionidae; genus Pissodes; species Pissodes strobi. The sequence goes on from MU182843.1 coordinate 394,774, forward strand.
AGTTGGAACTAACGGAAAGTTGTTTGAACGACTCACCAAAAGTGACTAGAAATAGCCAAAACGGGCTAAACATAATCAGAATAGGTTAAAAATATTACAGTAACGTTATGACTAATTATATATTAATAGATTTTCCTAATTTTTTCGGTTTTCATATCTGCATATTTTTGATGTGTAAACATCTTACGGGGCGGTATGAGGGTAAATCTCGGCAAATAGGACGGAAATGTGTAAAGCGATTGGAACATATAATGCGAAATTGAGGAGCAAGTTAATCCGTGAAGGATTTTTATACAATTTTGCCATTTAAAATCGGTTTTAAACGGATTTTGGACGATATAAAAGCATATTTTAAATTAAACGAACCGTCAAAAGTATTATTCAGATGCCCAGACTTTTAAATCAATATTCAGTCATGGTCCTCTTCTATAATTTTCCTTCTATAAGTTTGTTTTTTTTTAATGGACGGTTGAATCTAAAATGAATTTCCGCTTCAAAATCCACGACAAATTCGTCCTAAGCCACGGTTATCGTCCTAAAAAAGTCCGAATTTTCCGGATTTTTATACAATTGTGTCATTTAAAATAGTTTTTAAACGGATTTTAGATGATAAAAAAAACATATTATTATTTTAAATTAAACGATCTGTCAAAAGTATTATTCAGATGTCCAGACGTTTAAAATAATATTGATTCATAGCCCTCTTCTAAAATTTGCAAAATTTGATTATTGACATTCCCAAATCAAAGGATGTCGGCCCAAGATGAGTAGCTGGTAAAAAAATTAGCTTTGTAGATTTTCGTGTCGAAAGTATGCAGTGAATTAATCCACAGTAGAGTGCTCTAGACGGCCTCAATTCTCCCCCTTCCAATTTTTTGCCCCTCACCCCCCCTCCGGTGACTGAGATAGACCACGCTGACTTGGTCTTAAATGTATTCGACCTTGAATGACATTAACCTAATTTCACCTTGAATGTCCCCGATATTTGACCTCGAATGTCCTTGAGATTTTGTTAAAGGTCGTGCATTTGACCTTGGGATTGCTCCAAGCGTGTATGACCTTGAACGTCCTTGGAACTGTTTTGTGGTGTTTTTTACCTTGAATCACATTGAGATAATTTGATCTTGAACGCCCTTGAGTTTTTGATGTGTAAACATCTTACGCTGCGGTATGAGAGTAAATCTCGGCAAATGGGACGGAAATGTGTACACCGATTATAGCCGCTAGGACAGTACTATATACAATTTTGCCATTTAAAATTGTTTTAAACAGATTTTAGCCTATAAAAAAGCACATTTAAAATTAAACGAATCGTCAAAAGTATTATTTTTATTATATTATATTCGCAGTGTATTTGGATCCATATGACAGCTTAAAAATAAGCTAGATAGACGGTTGAATTTAAATTGATTTTCGCTTCAAAATCCACGACAAGTTCGTCCGAAGCCAGGGCTATCGTCCTAAAAAAGTTCTAATTTTCGGATTTTTATACAATTTTGTCATTTAAAATCGTTTTTAAACGGAATTTAGGCGATAAAAAACCATACTATTATTTTAAATTATAGGAAATGTCAAAAGTGTTATTCAGATGCCCAGACGTTTAAAACAGTAAAATCTGAAAAAGCTGGTTATTGACTGTCCCAAATCAAAGGATGTCGGCCCAAGATTATAAGGTAAATATGCTGTGTCCATATGTTGATGTTATTCCTGGTGGCATTAGATTTTCGTGTCAAATTTGTGCAGTGAATTAATCCGCTCCGAAGCTGCCAGTGCGTATTATTAAAGAATCCTAACTAATATTATAAATGTGAATGTTTTTGTTTTTATTCTATGAACAAGCTAAAATGTACAGGTAACGGCCATAGCACGTTGAAAATGCCAGTTCTCGTCCGATCACTGAAGTTAAGCAACGTCGGGCGTGATTAGTACTTGGATGGGTTACCGCTTGGGAATATAACTTGCAGCTGTCATTTTTTTACAACCGATGTCGTTATAGTATATGTTTACACATCAGTCTCGAGTATTAGCAACCTCGCTTAATTTTTTTTATTTATTTTAATTATGATAATGTTTAATATTATTTCTAAAAATGCATTTCTTTAATTGTTTACCTATATTATAAACACTCGTGTGTTTGTTTTTTACTTTTTTAAACTCTGCTTTTGGAAACTATATGAATTTCAACGCAAATCACATTTTTTCGTTTTTATTCATCATTTTCAATGTCTCCCCGGTTGCATCTTTGCGAAGTACTGTGAATTTTTGCAGTTAATTCAAAATATTAATTTGTAAAATGGAAAAAGCGAAGATTCGACAAGTCTTGACCCCCCTGCGAAAAAAGTGAAAATGCATTTAACTGTGGGCGAACATGCATTGGTAAAAACCGTGTATGTTTGTTTGTTAAACGTAGCTATTGAAAACGTTACTGCTGATAATTGGGAGAAGTGTATCGAACATGTCATAAAGCAAAAAATGATGCTACGGTCCAAGTTATAGTTGAACCTCTTATTATCAATGTTGGTTCCGAAAGTAGTGATAATAATGATTCTGAATCAAATTCTGATCAAACCTCCGATAACGAGTAGGAAACTTAAAATTGTATTGATTTTTGATGTAAACTTTCGATGCAACTTTCAATATAGTATTTTATGATAAGAAAAACCCCTTATCATCCATGACTCTTTTTTCCTAGCCTTAATGAATACATAGTACTATTTGTTTGTAGTACAATTTTGTTGCTTATTACTAGATTTAGGAATAATTTTGAATATACGTTTTTTTGCATATTTTAGACTAAAATCATGCATATTTATGTGCATAAACTTTATTTTTTTAAGTGGATATTTGCCTAAGTCTACTTATTAATATTCCATTATATAGTTATTATAACATAATAATCTATAAAGCAATTGTATCCGCCACTGGAATTTCCTTCTCTCTTCCCTTACCCCTCGAGGCGCGCCTTAAAACTAAAAATAAGTCACTGACTATTATTTCCGGTTTGAACTATAGTAATCCGCCTTATGGACCAAATATTCCACGAAGTCAACTTTGAGAGTTTACAAGATCATTGAAGTCTCTAAATTCGGAAGACTAGTGGAATTTCTGAGGGCTAAACACAAAATGTTCAAACCCAAACAATCCAAGGTCCTAGAAAGAGGACAAATAAAAAAAATTTTGCATGAAGCCCTAGGCATAGATCACTTTTTGAATAATGTAGGTGTGTATTAAATCGATTAAATTGCTCGGTTATATTTGTTAGTATTTGATCTTTAATTATAGGTATGTTGGTTTTAGTATAGTGCACATGAAACATCGCTTAAATATAGTATTTTCTACAAATAGCTACGTTTCGACTTTTCACCCTTTACTTTCTGATTTTATGATTTTAATAAAAAAGTTTGTTAAGGCTTAAAACAAAGAGGAAAAATATTTTAAATAAATCTATATTTGTTTTTTAAAATTTATTTAATAAAAAGTACTGCTGTAAATTTACGATAATATACTAAAATTATTATACATTATGTCAAAGGTTCGAAGATAATTGCCATCTCAGACAAATGTGGAGCGCAAAACAAAAATTGGTCTTTAAAGTGTGATAAGTATAACTGGAACAGCGGAAAGAATGAGGACAAAAAATTGGCGATGTTGTCGAGTAACTTTAATATTTTTTGAGAATTAATATTTATACCTATTATTTAGATAAACACGTAATTTAATATACTCATTAAATCATTGAAAATAAAAAGTAATATCCAAACTGGAGCTCTACTATTACTTCAGCTTTAATTCATAATCTATTTTACACATTATCAATTTAAATAAATTTGCGACATTTATATCTATTTGCCCGATATATCCGGCAACAGGTGCGTCAAGTTCCCCTCGTCCTCGTAACAAAGTGCATTGCTGCAAGCAATTTTTCCTCTCTTCGCTCCTCAACCGTTGCTGTTCCAAATAAGTTTGCGACACTTTAGTAGCTTCGATTACTGGCTTAAGAGATTTCGCATGCATTCCCACAAGTTGGATATATAATGGCTTCTTTCCGACAGAGAGTTTTGCTTATATAGAAAAATACCTCAGGGTCCACTGTCAGTTCAGATGAGTGAGAATGTGTACTGAGATCTCCTCCAGAGAAAACGCCTTTTATTGTATAGAAAAGATGTTTTTTGAAAATGTTCGATTTGAGAACTTTTTTCAGCAACTAAAGTCGTCTGACCAAATTGGGATAATAAACGTTACAGGGATGCATTTTTCTGCAAACGAGCTGGATACAATAAAAATGCCCAATACATATTCGGGAAATTTTACTTCTATTTCTAAAAGAAAAATAGAAAGAAATTTGAAAAACTTTTTCGTTCAGAATTTGGAAGCTGAACTCCCAATAGACCAGGGAAAACTTGATCATGTTCTTTTTTGTCTAAGTTAGCTTCCTTGTGTGTATCGCCCTTTTTAATCAAACCGAAATTCTAAGTAGTTTTGCTAAGTATTTTGTATTTTAACTTAGATAATGATTTTCATGTTATGTGTTTTTGAAAATAAATATGTCTTTTACGTAAACAATGGTATCTGCCTATCTAACAAAAAGTGAATTTTTGACTTCAAAAATATTTTATTCACAAGATTTTTTTAACAGACTAAATTATTAAATTCGATTTAAAAATTGACAAATTTTTTACATTAGTTTTTAAAACTTAAAATTGTGAAAACGTCAGTTACACCTTAGCCCCTCATTTTTTCTTAGCAGATGAGCTAATATCATGCTAACAAAAATTATATAAGTTTTCAACAATATTATTCTTGATAAAGCCATAGAAGAATATACGTTCACTCGTGTAACCTCATCAATTTAATTACTTTTCAAACAACTCCGGGGAATAACACTTTAGTTAGTGGCTGACAGAAATTTCTTAAATTATCCCAGATTAATTATTTCGAAGCTTCATTAAGATATTTAATAAACAAATTAAGTCTATTTGGCTCAAACTAAGTTAAAACCTGAAAATCGCTTTGCTGTAATCAATCTTACCTCAAGACTCTCCTGCCTCTTAGGCAGAATAAACAGCAGGAGAAAGAGGAAATTTTCTAAAAGAGAAAATTTTCTATCACTTTACTCCGTAAATAGTCGAAAGTAAGAAGGGATGTTAAATCCTCGGTCCTTTAAGGCAAATTAGTCTTACGAAGGCGTTGTTATTTTACCCTTTCGAGTTCATTATTTTTATAGATTAGTTATTTTTATAAGCACACATATCGTAACATAGTGTGTCTCGGTTAGATTTTTTATAAATATTAGTTTTGCGGAGGCGTTAAGTAATAAAAACATAAATTTCTCTTATGCACAGAATTTTTTGCAATGAAAAATTCTTTTGGTGCGGTCAGCACAATTTTTTTTCTAGATAGTGAATGATACTGAGCCGTCATGCGTCAACTATGCAACGCTAATTTGGGTAAAATCGGGCAGTTTCAACCAAGCGATCGATCAAAGTGATCGTCAACTCCATTTTTCTCGAAACGGCTGCGAGTGGAAATTTAAGATCTGATGGCACGATTGTGGGCAGCACTTCGGGGCCTTCCACAATCAATCGTTTTCGACGATACGATTTTGCGTTTCCGAATTATTACGTCCAATGTGCGAATTTTAAAATTTTTGCAAAAATTTTTTAACATCGAAATTGTGCCAAGTAATTTCAACATTGAAAACGAAAATACAAAAAATGTAATCTAAGATTGCATGTGGATGCAATAAATTTTATATCGGTGAAAACTGTAGTATCAAAACGTATAAAAGAAAATTAAACCTACATTAAAAATACACAATTCCACAAATCACATATTTGTCAAGATGCATTTGACAATAATCAAAGAATACAATGGAATGCTTTTAGTATTTTATTATAGCCATTAACAAAATTAATAGTATTAAATAAACATGAATGTCTTGCTTCAGTTTCTGTTAATTTTAACATTCTTTCAATAATGGTGAATGAAAAATGGTTTTAGGATTTGCTCATATTGAAACAAGCCGACCTTAGGTATACAAATTAACAAAGAAAAGTTCTAAAATAATAAAATTGGCCGGCTTTAATACACTCGGTATTATAAAAAATCTTTTAAAACGCACTTTTACATGGACACCTTCGAGAAGCAGGTAAAAAGAGTCGAGCCTGGCGCGAAGAATCGGGAATTCATGCGCCACACTTCTTTGTTTCTTTAAATAATTTTTTTAATGCGTGGGATCAGAATTTTAACGGTTTCTTGTCGCACCCACACATCAAATGGGGACTTTTTCGTATAAAGAAGCCCGCAGCAAGAAGCAAAAAGGAACCTTTAAAACTCACTCGTTTTGGCTAGAGACTGGTTTAATTCCACTCACCAAAGCTTGAGACTGGTTTCCCATTAAAATTTCCACATATTCTGGCATACACTTGCTTTAGCTACACTTTGTATAGATTCTCAATTATCCTTAAAATTGAGCATCTCCGATTTTTCTGAGCCAAATGAAATTAAGAACAAATTCTAAAGCTCCATCCACAAGTGCAACTCACAGGGGAATCGAGACGGCTTCCTTACAATAATTAGGTAAATTCTTTCGTTCCACTTAATTTCATTGCACTTTACTGGCTAGACATAATTTTCAGAGGAGGGTCGAAGTTTCAACCCTAGTGCTTTAGTGTGACCAGATTCTTGTAAATTGCGCGATTTTGATTAGGTTTTGGACAGGAAGGTGATTGTGACCAAATATTTGCAAATAAACCTTAACTCTCTTTTCTCCTAATAACAATGGAATCGCAAGTTGGGCTAATGCTGGTGAGATCCTTAAATAATATAAAACACAACAAAGGGTACAATGGTCCTACGGGACACGAAATAAGCCTACGGGACACGAAAAAATCCTTCCTTGTGACGTAGTCTCCGTGGAGGTATCGTAAAATTTACATATAGTATATACTTTCTGGTCAGATCTTACCCGCTACGCCCTCAACTTGTTACAAATTTTCTTTAGTATGTAGTATCGGGCGTAGAGCGCAGTGTAAGGGCGCATAATTCGGAATTATTTTTTAATAAACGGTCACGGTTTTCTTCTGGGTGCGAGAGCGTGATTGAAATGTCGTAACTTAATTCTGGTAAATATATTTTTCGTTCTGATGTACACCTTTCTTTTAAAATATGAATTCAATTAAATTTGTATTCATTTTAAGTATATATTAACGGTTATGTTTCATAAATTCATACTGCCTTTTCCTTAAACTATACAAGTAAAGAAAATTAGATGAATAAAAAAATTACCATTTGGGTTTTATTGCCAGTATTGACTGGTCACTTAAGAAATTTGAATCATTCAAGATCATCGGTTAACAAACATCTACTTTAGAACCTACTATGAAACAACGTCAGTTTAGCAGGGTCTTAACCGACAGTGGTGATGATCACGTCCAAAGATCCTTGGCCTTTAGGTACCACGAATGTGCCTTGGGCAGGGGTGTTTCAATATATTAATTAAATATCAAAATATAGGAACCCACAGGGTGACAATATCATATAATATCATAGTACATAGTATAGTAATACTTCTTCAGTTGATTACATTTAAAATGCAGCAATTTCTCGTCTCGTTTTGGTGGCTCGGCCATCTGTTTTGGTCAATTTCATCTTACTTAACCCAAACTAACCAAAACGTTCAGTCACTCTGTAAAGTAGTATTTTTATAGGTCTCGTTTTTAGAATTCATTTCCATCAAAATATTATGCCCCGCTCTTTGAACTTTTGGAAATGACTAACAATATTATGGGAACATTTTCGACTTTAAACAAATAGCCTCTACCACTCTAACTTTACTTTTAATTTTACGTCTGATTCTTATCCTCATTTCTCCAGCGGTTAAAGTTAAATTAATTAGTTTAAATATTTCTTTATAACCGTATATTTTCCAACAGTTTATACAACTTTGGAAACACGTTCAGTTTTTAGCTTTGCGATATGTTAAAGGATAACGGAGATACGATGGGGGTCCCAAAATTAATTATTTTCAATTTCGCCCTGTATCTCAGAGACGTACGCGGTCTATGAAAATTTTATTTATACCATCGTTCTTTTCACAAAAAAGTAGCAGGGTATTGATGCGAAAGCCGCAAGTCTATATTTGTAAGTGAGATACCCTGTAATATCATCGAACATGGGACACCCTGTACACAAATACCAAATCGAAATACATTTTAATCAAAATTTAAAAATCGCTATTTTAATTACGACACAAGATATCAAGATTAGATTTTTTGTTCATTTGGCTGCTTGCTCCCTTGAGTACGTGTTGCTTTTTTGCATAAGTGCTTATGTGAACTAAAAATAATATATACAGGGTTCGAAATGAAAACCATACATTTTTGCAAAAGCGTTTTTTAATTTTCTTTCTGTGCACGAAAATAATCTTTGAAAAGATACGAAAATATCATTTCTGATAACTCCTCAAAATAGATTGTTTTGCGCGCATTGACAAATTGTATGCAGGGTATTTTGTCAAATCATTTTAATTATATCTGTTTTATTTTTCTGAGAATTTCAAAATCAATTTTAGATTACTGTCAGTCATTTTGAGATGACAAATTTACGTTTTTTTTTAAATATACGTGTTTAATATTTTGGTTAGTTAATTTTCAAGAAATAATTTTAGGTTATCAGCTTTTACATGCATTACGTTGAGTAACGATGCATGAAATTAACCATTAGGCCCTAAAAGCAGTTCTACATAATTATATTCTTAATAATTTTCAAAATGATTATGGTGTGCAGAACTAATGAGAACTTTAGACAAAATGGCCCATAATGCTTCTTAACATCAATGGGTGAATTATAAGGGAAAACACGTCTCCTGACAATTTGCCTTCGACTGAAATTGAGATGCAAATTCAATGGGACATGACTAACCAGTTATTTCTTTTATCACTCACGCAACTCTCCCCTTTTTCTCTGGAATAATTTTTACACCAAATATATCAAACAATATCGACAAGCAGGTTATACAAAAATGGTTTTTCGGAAGTTGACTTTTTAAGAATCTCTTGAGACAAAATGTTTTGCATAAGTCCTAAACCAGAAATCATTGTAAATGGAGATGATATAAACATCTGAAGAATGAAAAATTAACTTGGTTTAGCTCTCAATGTCTTAAAACAATATTTAATTCAGGCCACAAGTAAGGAAGTTTTGGAGGATTACTGGTAAAAAATTATGTATAAAGTGAATAAAACGGCATGAAAAAATGTAAAAAAGCATACATTTTGGTTGTAAAGAAGTCATTTTAGTAATTAGTTAGTGCAAATAAGTGTGGAGGTTTTGTTACGTTCTTAACCCGATTTAGCTTTATTTTAATTATAGGACACAATATTTTCTTTTTAACGAAGTTTTACGTTATTTGAAGTCCTTTTAGGCACTTAATAAAAATTATAATAATAAAAATGTTTATTAATTATCTGACTTAATTTACTAACTGCTTCTAATATTAACTTATTTGTGATTTTGTAGGTGAATATGTATTTTACCGAGCCATCACACTACCTCTTTAGCCTCCTTGTTTTCACTTATACAGATTGTGAAATATGTACGATTTTGAATATACTTTAGCATATTTAAAATATAGGTAGATATCTGAACCCATTAGTATAGAAGGTAGATTAAAAGATGATGGATAAGATGGATAAGTCGGCATATGATATGAGAGTTACTTTATACTGCAAGGCCTCTTTTGTTGAGCTATCTGACCCAATTTGCTTATAAATTTTTACATTCCACGTTTGGTTTGCAATGACAACATAAGAGTAAAATGTGTTTAAAACATTGCACAAAATTACAAACTGCTAAGGATGAGTAGATAGAAAAGGAGGATACCTATTTTTTAAATAATGCAGAAGAACAATGACGAGAGATGCGTGAACAGTTTAAGAAGAGAAATAAAAAAAATTGGGATTTGTTGGAGAAAACCCGAAATCAATAGAACAATTTTAATGGAAAAACCTGACATAAGACATCTTCGAAAGCAATTTGTAAAGAAAATAAAAGCAAATCATGCAGAAGAACGCCGAGTTGTTTAAATGGATGGAACATACATACATTCATCACATACAAAATTCGTGGTGCGATGAAACTGACGAAGGCATAAGACAACCTGTATCAAAAGGCAGATGCCTAATAATCGTGAACCCTGGAGGACAACATGGCTTTGTGCTAAATTCATATGTCAGATGGAAGTCACACGACAGTACTGAGGATTACCATAATGGGATGAATTATGAAAATTTTGAAAAATGGGTAAAAAAGAACCTAATACCGAATTTATGTCCTAACCATGTAGTAATAATCGACAACGCGTCATACCACAACAGGCAAATAAACAAGTGTCCTATATCGTTAACAAAGAATGAAGACCTGAAAAAGAGGTTAGGTGAGAAAAATATTCCATTTGTCGATAAAATGTTCAAACCGAAGCTCTACAGTCTCATTAAAATGACGAAACCAAGGGTAGAAAGCTTATAAAATCGATGAAATATTTTCCAGTGCGGGACACACCGCGGTTCGAGAATGTCCGTATCATCCTGCTGGCAGGAACGTCAAACTGGTGAGAGCAGTCTGATTACGGGGAGTGACGCCCCCGCCATTCCGAGTTGCCACGGGATGTGGCCCATCAAACCCCATCGTCCTCCCCAGGCTGGAGAACACCAAAGTACAAAGTCTGGAGCTGATCAATGACAGTTTGTGACAAGAGGGGCTGCATTGTATTAGCTGGCAGGAACGTCAAACTGGTGAGAGCAGTTTGATTGCGGGGAGTGACGCCCTCGCCATTCCGAGTTGCCACGGGATGTGGCCCATCAAATCCCATCGTCCTCCTCCAGGCTGGAGAACACGAAAGTACAAAGTCTGGAGCTGATCACTAGGGAGTGACCCAACAAACCCTATTTTTACCCCTGTCAGACTAGGGACCACCAACGGAAAGAGTCTGAGGCCGATGCATCCAGTGGAAGCGGCCCTAGGTGGTAGATGCATACGCCTACTCGCATCGTCCGGTGAAAGACCATCCCACCAGAACTGGGAAGCGCTAAGTGGTTTTCCCGAATCACGTTCCGTTTCCGCGCTGGTGGTTCCGTGCTCCACAGTAGGAATATAATAATATGGACATGATGGTGCTTTCAGGATCAAAATATTCCGGAGGTAAACTCCCAGGCCATTCGGATCTCCGGGCGCTGGGTGGCCCTGGGAGCCCTTCATTCCGCATTTCACAGACAGCAAAGATACCGAACCAATTTAGAATTGATTTCTGCAACATAAGAGGCCTAAATACAAACATAAATTCGGTACACCAACATCTACAAGCAAATAGACCACACATACTAGCCCTTACAGAAACACAAGTATGTTCTACAACAATAGTGAACTACCCTTATCCTGGTTACGACTTACATACCCTATTTAGACATAAGTTCGGAATATGCCTTTTTGTCCGAAGCGACCTTTCATGTCACCGAGAGGAAACACTCGAACCGAACAAACTTGACGTCATGTGGCTCAAGTTCACTGCCAAGGGATTAACCAAGTTTATATGTTGTCTCTATAGCCCTCCGAGCGATAGAGCCTACCAAAGCTTTTTTTCAACACTGGCTACCACTTTTGACTCATCCCATCTTCTTGGAAAGTCGCTCGAGTGCAACCTGTTCCAAAAAAAGGCAAGGAAACCACGCCCTCAAACTATCGTCCAATTGCCTTGCTTCCAATAATCTCCAAAGTCATGGAACGTGTAGTCAATCAGCAACTGCTCAAGTACCTCGAGAACAACAAAATAATCAGCGATAATCAATACATCTTTCGCAAAGAGAGATCGACAGGAGATATATTGGCCTATGTCACTCATATATGGAGTATGGCAATTGAGAACTACGGAGAGTTTCGGGCGATTGCGTTGGATATTTCAAAGGCGTTCGACAGAGTTTGGCATGACGGACTGCTCAACAAACTACCGTCCCTCGGACTGCCAGCCTCTCTCTGCAGCTGGCTTGCCAGTTTCCTTAAGAGCCGATCTCTGCACGTTGCAGTCGGTGGACACATCTCGGACACATTCACCATCAACGCGGGCGTGCCTCAGGGCGCAATACTTTTACCAACTCTGTTCCTCATCTATATTAATGACCTGCTGACCGAAACAAATAATCCTATTTACCAGCGACTGAGACTCATCACCGCAGACAGAAGCATATTACAGCAATTAATCAAGACCTGGAGAAAGTTCAAACTTGGGGCGACCGAAATTTGGTCCAGTTCAATGCAGCAAAGACCCAAGGAGCCACGTTTACCAAGAGGGCCAATACAGCGGACCCTGACATCAATATGGCAGGGTCGACCATTCCTTCATCCTCGTCAATCGGACTGCTGGGTATCTCGGTCAACAGCAATATGTCCTGGCATGACCACGTTGTTAACATCGCAAAATCAGCCTCCCAGAAGCTTGGTGCGCTATTTCGCAACAAAAAACTCTATACACCACAGCAGTTGCTCTTGCTCTACAAAGCGCAAATAAGACCGTGCTTAGAATATTGCTCACATATCTGGGGTGCCGCACCAAAGCACACCCTAAAGCTGCTGGATTCCATTCAGAAGAGAGCTGTGCGTCTCGTCGGCGATCCGGAGTTGACCCGGAATCTAGATAGTCTGGAACACCGCAGACATGTAGCCGAGATATCTCTGTTTTACAGATACTTTCACGGCAGATGTTCCCAGGATTTGGTCCGCCTCATCCCGCCCCTGCCAGCTCCTGTCAGACAGTCACGACAGACGGCAAGAGCGCACCAGTTCGGCGTACAACTGGAAACACCTAGAACATCGCTTTACAAGAACTCCTTTGTCTAGCGCACTGCATCACTGTGGAACTCACTTCCAGGACATCTGTTTCCCACTGATTACAACTTACAAATATTCAAGAGCCGTGTCAATCAACATCTTCGCACACACACCGCTCGTCGAGCGCCATAGGGTCTCCCTTTAGTGTGTGTGCCACTGCCAAAAAAAAAATCCTGGCCTTAACCGTATTGAACTAGAGTGGGCACATATGAAGGAGTTTGTGTCTAGAAGGAACGTAACTCTTAACATGACAGATGTTACGAAATTAACATGAGTTTTTTGAACAGTTTACGGTCAAGCAGTGGAAATCACGTAGTGAAAAAGTAAGGAGCGTTGAGATTGAGCATATGGAAAACAAACCATTGTTGGCATTGTTGTAGATGAGTTAATAATAAATTTGGATGACAATGACAGCAGTTCAGACGAAAGGTCTGATGATAGTTCAAGCGAAGGTTAGTTAATATACATAACTAGTTATGCAATCGGGCATGCTATTCACTAGACTATTTATTGATATTTGCCGTATATTAGCCTATTTTTCGCGTGCGGCATCAGCAAATTTTTCTAATATTTCGAGAAAATATTCTAGTCAACAATAATTTTATATTTGACCAGTTATATTCTATTCTATCGAATTCAAGTGATTTTGGATATACATTTATGGTGGTTATAAAAGTTCAATGAGAGTGGCATCAAGTTCTCGAAGTTTGTCGTCCAGTTCCCCTGTAGAACTAACAGTGGTGACAATGTCATCTGCAGATCGTAACTGACTGCGGTTACTCACCATCGACATATACCCTTTTATTCTACATGTCCCAGCTCTTAAACACATCCTCCAATGTCAAGGTAAACAATTTGAGGGAAATCATGTCTCCAACGTATTTCGCTTTCGTCACAGATGTTATCGGTATTCATATTTTCATGAATTTTTACTTGTAATATTGTAGCCGACACCAACGGCATACTAACATCTTGATTAGTTTTTTAAATTCTCCATTGTATAGTTTTCTTAGAAATTTGCTTGTTCGGTCTATTTTGATCTACAGTTTAGTTTTATTTTCAATATTTCTTCATAAGCCAATTCTAATTCTCAAAAATATAGCACTATAATTTTCTATATATATAAGGTGTATCCTTTTTGCTAAGAGGAATATGAAAGATTGTTATAAATTTTAAAAACTTAAGTCAATCGTGACGTACTGATTTTTTGAGATTTTTCTATGGAATTCATATAGAATAAGTTTATGTATAAGCAAAACTTCATAAAGCCTTGGCTTAATATAACAAAATAAACGTGTAACCGGAACACTTAAACGAGAAAAACTTTTGTAGTGTTGTGTAACACTTGTTTTCTGAAGGGGTGCATAGAATCTATGAAGCATGAGATAAAAGCCCTTAACGAATTCAAAACCTGCTATTATTACGAGCGAAAGAGAAAAGTATTCGCAGAAACAACTCCATTTCTGAAAAATTTCAGACCGCAGTTGCAACAATTTAATTATGTATTCGAGCTGAAAGCTTTTTTGATGTGGGAAGATAACTGAGAGGAATGGAATTTTTCTTTGCTAACCAGAATAAAACCGATATTATAGCTTTTAAGTGTTTTGGAAGTTTGGATGTATGATTATTTAGTTCATTTAAAATTAGGAACTTAAGCCAGAAGAGATGTACTTTGACAACACTATGGGCTAATTAAAATGTTCACCGCTGCTGCCATAAAATGATCAGTTTACGCAAATATCTCTGATATTTGATGACATCAATTTTTAAAGTAGTCTGTAGTCTAATGGAAGACCACCGAACATGTTGCAATATAGCAACGGAGACTTTTTCTTTTTTTGACATAGCTATACCATTTTCAAACACAATTGATATTTTTTACAGAAATTTGCATTTCTAATTCTCATCATACCATGGCTAACCAATAAAATATATGTTACAATTTTTGGTATATCCAAAGGACAGATCTCTTGACACAAACGAATTCAGCAGAAGAGGAGTACTAATTAGTGATTTACTAACCCACTTCAGTAGGATCTTCCTTTCTGATGATAACATTAAACATCTGTTTGTCGAGGTTGACGCATGCCATAAAGTAATCATATTGCTTCTACGATTGGCTTTCAACCCAGAAGCCTACGAAAAAAGTACATGATAAGAAGTCAAAGTTTGGAAACACTTAGTACTGGAAAATATTCCGAACTCACTAATGTGCATATAGGGCGATTTTAATATGTTATATGGTACATGTCTATTGGACCAGTTAAACTCTGTTATTCTGCCATTAGCAGCTTTACCTAACGAAGTTCTTACCATGGAAATTCTTTCAAATACTTATGCGATCCGCATCATTTTTCAATTAAATTCACAAATCACGACTGGTTGACTTCTAGATCTCATTCATCATATTATCCTCATATTAATATAGGCATGACTAAAGAATGTAACTAGCATTATGATAATTTCCAAGACTGTTTAGATGTTTTTTTACATGCTTATAAGAAGGGCAAATTATTTTCCTAACAATGCAAATGTTATCAATGAATTTATCAGTGCTGCAGTACCAGCCTAGACCAAACTAAATATTATGTCAAATACCAAATTTATTAAATACTTTTAGCAGGGTACACAACATTAACCCACCAACTAGTCCTAGTAGCTCCATCTAACAGCCAACATCTGTTTTCCGCCTTTAGAATAGTTGTCAAGCTGCCGCTAGTATATAGTTTTCAGATAGTGTTCTGTTGTTTTCTGTTACACGCAATTAAAAAATATTATTTTTGCATTTGGGAACAACGATGTACTTTCGTTTATACTAAGTATATAAACAATAATAAAATAATGACCAAAATAAATTTAAAGAGTCGCCTGTAACACAGTACACGTAATAAAAGTGAATATTTATTCGATTCCATAAGAGAGAGAAAAAAAGAAAGAAAGAAAGGAAGAAAGAGAGAGAGAGAGAGAATCATATACGAGTACTTTATCTCTCTTGCGAGACGAAAATTTCAAGAAATCACTCATGCAGCCAAAGAAGTTTTCACTTCAATAATTCCTAAATAAACTTATTGTAGAGATGTGTTTTGAGGTTATGATATTATAGTTTCATGCAAAAAGATTTATTAGTCCAGTAAAATTAGCTCAAATAGGTAAGTCTTGCCGTTCGGCAACGCTAGCCGCCTATGGGTGCAAATGTTTATGTATTTTATTGTTCCTTTTAGATAAGGTTTTCTTGAGAAGAAGCGATAAGTATGGCTTACAATGACAAAATTGATCCTGTGCAAATCTATATCGACTATCGACTCACCTGAATAAAACGTTCTTACAGACGAAGATTCAGGATACGACGATGATGGCGCTTTAGTAGACAACCTGAATAGGTAACAGCTACATTCACAAGTTGAAATTGTATTATCTGACAATAGTGACATGATAGAATAGACGGTAGCCAAGAAAAAGTTATCAATGAAAACCTACCTGATCGACCGCAAATTGCATACGACAAGAACAAGCGACCCAAACTAACATAATTAGATCAGATTTCGAGACCTTACTTTTGTTGAAATTTTTAAAATATTCATTGATGACGATATCAAGATTTTATGCTCTTTTTAAAATGAAGCGGGTCCGGAAAATTCGCCGGAAGAAATGAAGAAATTGCTATTTTTTACTTGATAGGCTACTGCGAGCTACCGGGGCATGATTATTATTGGGATTCACGGGACGTTATAAACAATCATATAGTAAGCCATGCGATGAGACGGGATAGGTTTAGAGAAATATTGAAGTACTTACATTGCGCTGACAACACAAAGCCAGTTCCAAATGACAAAATGTGGAAGCTTTGGCCGCTGATGAACAAGGTTAAAGCTATTGTTTTGAAAAACTGGGAAGCAGTAAAATATTTGGATTTTGATGAGTATTTCGGTCGCCAGTCATGCAAACAATTCACCCACGGTAAGCCTATACATTTCGGCTACAAAATGGTGCCTAAATACTTCGTCAGGTTACTTACTAAACTTTGACCTTTATCAAGGAAATAATCCTTAGGGTAATCTCTTGTATGAGAATGAATTTGGAAAATCCATAGCACCACTAATAAATATGATTGATGAATTCTTTGAAGCAATGCATAAGTTTCCATATTTATTTTCTACTTCGACAATTATTTGTTTACGGACTTCAATATTTTGCACTACCTAAAAATAAGGGGATTTGATGGTACAGGAACTATTAGGGATAACCGTTTATCCCAATCTTGCCCTTTGCCTTTCAAAATTACTTTTAAAAAGAACGAGAGGCGGATATGCATCGGCGTTGGACAAGGAAGAAGGCATTATTGTAGTAAAGTTGTTAGATAATGTTTCAGTTTCGGCAACATCTTCTTTACCAATTCCGCAGATGAAACGCTATTCTCAGTCTCAGTCGGTGAAAAAACTAATACAGATAAATAGACCCTCCATAAGTACAGAATAAAACCGCTTCATGGGCGGAAGCGATTTATTAGATGAAAATGTGAAGAGATACTGCATCAGCGTTAGAAGAAAAAAGTGGTGGTGAGCTATATTTATATGGCTGTCAGATGTCTCAATGACCAATGCATGGGATATCACACGCAAGGCAAAAGCAGTCAAGGTTTCACAATTAGAATATAGAAGGAAGATTGTGCAAACCTACTTGACTATACAATAGAGTGGCACCTAGGAGAGCAGGTCCCAATCAAGCGCAACGTTACACTGTATATCCGATGATGTTAGGTATGACGGTAGAGACCATTTACTGATTCCTAATCCCGTCAAGAAACGAAGAAGATGTGCAGAAGAAGGCTGTTTGTCAATTGTTTGAACAATTTGTAAAAAATGTAGCTAGGTTTATGTTTAGAATGTTATTTTTATGTTTCATAACAATAAGGACATTTCACCCTATATTTAGCTAGCGTTGCAATGTGGCAATGTTTTTATCCAGAAAAACACCCCCAGAGTAATATTTTGCATGTATAAAAACATGCTTATAAATAAAAATCTTACAAATAGAACACTTTTAGACAAAAAAATCACCCTTAGATGGTTAAATATGTTGATACATTAGATCATGATGCCATGGTTTAAAAGCATTTTAACATTGAAAATGTTTTTGTTTTCCTATTATGGGGCATAAAATCACGAAAAAGAGCATGCTACATTTGGCACATCAGTTAATATACGCCAGAGATCGTGTTAGTTTGTTTCTGAGGACGGAATCGGTTTAAATGACGAAAATAAATTAAGGCTAACTGAAACTAACCGAAAGTTGATTGAACGGCTAACCCAGTCTAACCCAAACCAACTACAAGTAACCAAAAGCACAAAAAGGGTTAAAATGAATCGGAACAAATTAAAAAAAATAAAAGTAAGTTAAAACTAATTCAAAGTAACCGAAATTTGACGAACAACCAAAACTAACCATAAAAATTCAAATTGGTTATAACCTATCGGATCCTGTTCAAATTACTAAAATAAATTGGAACTAACTGAAACTAACCGAAAGTTGATTCAACGACTGACCGAAAGTAACCGAAAGCTCCAGAAAAGGCTAAAACGTGTCGGAACAGATTAAAAATATTAAAGTAAGTTAAAACGAATCGAATTTTGGCGACTAATCAAACTACCCAAAAACATTAAATTCGATTATAACGTATCGGCGCCGATTGAAATGACTAAAATTTAAACTAACTGAATTTAACTGAATATTGATTGAACGACTACCCACGACGACTATCTAACCCAACCTAACCCAATCTACCCTAAACTAACCAAAAGCACCAAATATAGCTAGAACGTATCGAAACAGATTAAAAATATTATAGTAAGTTAAAAATAACCCAAATTAACCGAATTTTGGCGACTAACCAAAAACATTAAAATTGGTTATAACATATCGGAAAGTTGATTGAATGACTAACCAAAAGTAACCAAAAGCACCAAAACGGGCTAAAATGTATCGAAATGGGTTACACAAATTAAAGTAAGTTAAAATTAACCAAAACGAACCGAATTTTGGCGACTAACGAAAACTAATCAGAAACATTATATTTGACTATAACGTATCGGAGCCGGTTCAGATGAATACTTTGGTTTTTTGACGGTGAGTTTCCAAGGTCGCGTCACGACACGGTTTATGCACTGATTATAACGCATCGGAGCCCGCTCAAATAAGGAAAAGAAATTGAGACTAAGTGAAAAAAAACCGAAAGTTGATTGGACGGCTAACCAAAACTAACCAAATCTATTAAAATTGATTAGAACTTATCGGAACCAGTTCAAATGACTAAAATAAGTTGAGAATAAGTGAAACGAACCGAAAATTGATTAGGCGACTAACCAAATCTATTAAAACTCATTATAGCGTATCGGAAGCTCAAGTAAGTAAAATAACTTGAGACTCAGTGAAACTAACCGAAACAGACAACTAACACAATTTATTAAACTTGATTATAAGGTATCGGAACCGTCTCAAATGACTAAAATAAGTTGAGACTAAGTGAAACGAACCACAGATCTAGGAAGGGGAAACTAACCGCAAGTTTATTAGACGACTAACCAAAATTAACCAAATCTATTAAAATTTATTATAACGTATCAGAACCAGCTCAAATAAGTGAAATAAGTAGAGCCTAAGT
The DNA here is from genome assembly GCA_016904865.1 of Pissodes strobi. Taxonomy (NCBI): domain Eukaryota; kingdom Metazoa; phylum Arthropoda; class Insecta; order Coleoptera; family Curculionidae; genus Pissodes; species Pissodes strobi. Next base: position 414,311 of record MU182843.1, read on the forward strand.
GAAACTATCCGGAAGTTGATTAGACGACAAACCAAAAGTAACCAAATTTAAACTTAATTATAACGTGTCGGAACCGTCTCAAATGACTAAAATGAGTTGAGACTAAGTGAAACTAAACAAAAGTTGATTAGACGGAACCAGCTCAAACAAGTAAAATAAGTTGAGACCAAGTGAAACTAACCGAAATTTTATTCGACGATTAACCAAGAATAACCAAATCTATTAAAATTGATTATAAGGTATCGTAGCCGGTTGAAATGACTAAAATAAGTTGATATTAAGTGAAACAAACCGAAATTTGAATTGACGACTATCAAAAACTAACCCAATCTATTCAAATTGTTTATAACGTATCGGAAACGGGTCAAATGACTAAAGTAAGTTGAGATTGAGTGAAACTAACCGAAGCTTAATTGAACGTCTAACCAAAATTATCCAAATCTATTAAAATTAATTTTAACGCGTCGGAACCGATTCAGATGACTAAAATAAGTTGAGACTAAGTGAAATTAGCCGAAAAGTGATTGGACGATTAACCAAATCTAAACGAATATATTAAAATTGATTACAGTGTATAGGAACCGGTTAAAATAGGTAAAATAAGTTGAGACTAATTGAAACTATCCGAAAGTTGATTAAACGACTAACCAAATCTATCGAAATTGGTTACAACATATCGGTAAAATAATTTGAGACTAAGTGAAACTAACCGGAACTCGATTGACGACTAAACAAATTCATTAAAATTGATTATAACGTATTGGAACCGGTTCAAATGACTAAAATAAGTTAAGACTAAGGGAAACTAACCGAAAGTTGATTCGACGACTAACCAAAAATAATCTAATCTATTACTAACCAGAAATAATGAAATCTATCAAAAGTGATTATAACGTATCGGAACCGGCTCAAATAAGTAAAATAAGTTGAGACTAAGTGGAACTAACCCAAAGTTGATTCGACGACTAACCAAAAATAACCTAATCTATTAACATTGATTTTAACGAATCGTAACCGGTTCAAATGACTAAAATAAGTTGATACTAATTGAAATGAACCGAAAGTTAATTAGACGACTAACCAAAACTAACCAAATCAATTAAAATTGATTAAAACGTATCGGAACCGGTTCAAATGACTAAAATAAGTTAAGACTAAGGGAAACTATGTGAAAGTTGATTGGACGACTAACCAACAGTAACCAAATCTATTAAAATTGATTATAACGTAACGGAACAGGCTCAAATAAATGAAAAAAGTTGGGATTAAGAGAAACTAACCGAAAATTGATTAGACTACTAACCAAACCTAGCCAAATCCATTAAAATTGATGATAACGTACCTATTAGAACCGACTCAAAGACTAAAATAAGTTTATACCAAGTGAAAATAACCGCGTTAGATCGGGAATTGAGAGACGAATCCAATACAGTTTTTACAACCACCACTAATGTTATAAATAGTAAAAACGAACGAAACTTGAAGTAATATGCATTTATGAGTTATATTTTGGTAAACTAAACTTGCGTAATCTGCTAAAAGTAATTTTTTACATTAGATTGTGTTAAGGGTGGGTGAGAGTGACTTTTAGTTTTTCACGACAGACTAGTCGTGTTTCATATCGTTAGATCGAGGAATGTGAGACGAGTCGAATGCAAATGGTCTTTTGCTTTTTACAACCACACTTATAACGTTTTAAATTGTAAAAAGAACGAGACTTGAAGTAATATACATTTATTTGGTATATTTTGGTAAACTAAACTTACGTAATCTAACCTGATCTCACCCAAACTTCTATCAGCTATATATTTCCACACAATTATGAGTTTTCTCAGATCTCAAATTTAATAAGCGTTGCATTCTGCTTTGGCATTTTCAATGTCCCCTTCGGTTGCATTTTTGTGAAGGACTGTGTATTTTTTTTGAAAGAACACAGATTTTGAGATTTAATAATGTCAAATCAAAACCTGAAAAATATTTGTCTGGTGTCTCTCAGGTTTCTCAACTTGGTCCGCTATTATTTAATGTATTCATTAATGACTTAAAAATATCTATAGAAACTTTTGCCAGTTGCTCATTCTGGGCACTTCAAAATAATTAGAAACTACTAATTACTATTTAGAGCTGCAAGCGGACTTCTTTCTTCTCCTGATGTGAATTATATTTTTTCTACAACTACCTGAAAATGAAGTTTTTCACACGCTAGATAACTTCTGAAAATGGACGGTTTTTACACAGCGTGTGAAAAACTTTTTCGCACTCTGTTCTCTGTTCCTGACAGGCCAACAGGTCACTGCGATTGTCATCGAGCAATTAACTTTAAATATTACGATTACCAAGTCTTAGTAGATTTTATTTTTGATGTAAAGGTAGTTTGTGTTTCTAATAAGTAAAAATTACGTACTTAGTTGCTTCATTTTGCATTTGTAGAAAAAGAATTGTAAAAAGCTCGTTTGAAAACCTTTTTTCACAACTCGCTCGACTTGTGAACCTCACCTACGGCTCGATCCAACAAACTGCTCGCCCGTGTGAAAAAAGTCGTTTTTAAAAATTGTTGTTTAAATAATTATTACTTAATTAAATAATTAGTTGAGCAAATAACGCTGAGCATTTTTCCTTGGCTTGCCCTAATGTTTGCTCTTACTAGCTTACACGGACCGAAACTAATCCAAACTAACAAGTGCTCAAGCTAACCATTAACGCTCTATTATTGGCTTAAAGGAACCCAAACAAAACATTGTATAATTATTTGAACTGTGATTTTTCGATTGATTTGTCCTTTCGATCAATTCAATTTCAAAGAAGGGAGCTTTAGAAGAACTTGCCGTTTTGATTAATTGGGTTTCACTGAACAGATTTCGAAAAATTTTGAATCGACGAAACGAGTTAATAACGCAAAGCATTTTCCAAGCTAACCAGTGTAGCCCAAACTAACTATTAACGCTTTTTTATTGGCTTACAGGAATACAAACTAACCATTATATAATTTGAACTGTGATTTTTCGATTCATTTGTTCTTTCGATTAATTCAATTTCAAT
>MU182844.1:24346-46659 GCA_016904865.1 Pissodes strobi
ATTAAAAATAGTCTTAAGAATGTTTTAAATCTACTTCAAAATAATAATAATGGTATGGGCTTTAATAAACTTAATAATTCCAGAAACTGTTATTCGTAAGATTTTAAATTTGGAAATCAAAATTTCACATGACAACTTAGTTGACATTGACAAATCTATTAATAACCTGTCTTTAGAAACTTCAAATATTATTACAAATGAGATTTGGACTACGTTCAAAAATAATGAACATATTAGATATACAAGAATATTATTTGATCAAATTAAAAGAAATAATATTGATAAAATTAACAAATTAAATAATGAATCAGTAATAAAATTAAATCTAAAGATACATGGATTAAAAATCGTACTAATATTCACATTCCAGATGATATAAAAAAACTTTTTGGCATTAGGTTTTAAATTTTGTGTTCCTCCAAATATAAAAGAAACTCCAATCCCTAAATTACTATCAGACATTGAAAACATTATCTATGGATTTAATATTAATAAAAAGAACTTATTTAGAGCTAAACTTAAAAATATCGTTACTAATTATTTACACTCTAATAAACATGTAGATCATTTTATCAATAACCTCTTTTATAAGACAAATTTTTTTTTAAAAGAACATCCAAATATTTTAGTTACTAAATCTGACAAAGGCAATGTAAGAGTAATAATTGATAAACAACAATACATATCTTTAGCCAATGAACGTCTGCTATGGCCGCTTCGGTCTCGAATATTGAGTTGGATAGAGGAGCTGGCTGCCCCACCCATAGTACAAGAGCCCGGCAGCTAACCTTCTGCGCCGGAGGTCTGTTGGGGTGTCACGGGTCGGTAGAGCTTACGAATCGGAGCAGCACCAGACGAAGAAGCAGAAGACGTGAAAGCTTCGGGGATCGGGTTGCCGGTATGGTGAGTCCCAGGAGCCAACTGAGCATGTTGGGGCGGGGACCACATCCGTTCTTTGTATGCCATCACTGCTTTCTTTAGCTTGGCCAATGCGGCTGCCTTCCCCTCTCGGAGTTTCCTCGGACAGACGGACGTGACTTCCGGGCATCTGCAAGACAAATGGTTTTGATGACGGATATAGTTAGAGGGCAGATGACTGTTATGTAGGGAGTCACTATAGCAGGATGGGTTTAGAAACGTGTGATCGGTCCTGAATTCGAATTAGAAAGAAACGGTGCGGAGATGATTTGCAGTTTGGCGGTTACTGATTTTGTACAAAAATTTTAAAGAGCGGATTGTCGCATTCCCCCTCTGGTGGTCAGGTCTTGGCGACGCAGCGATTGCCGAATTCGTAATTTTTGCAATACGGATGGATGGCTGGCGTGTAGACATCGATAAATTAACTCAGCGGAAAAATGGTGTTCGGTTTTTGGGTAGAACAAATTTTGGTAAAAATCGGGTTTTCAGGTTGTGCTTCGTTAGCACGACACAAATTAGGACCGGAAAATAATAATATTTGGCAAGAAGGAGTGGAAATGTGCATTTTTAGGAATTATAATCGGAACAGCGAGACCGAAATTTTTCAAGAAAGGTGTTAATCGAATTTTCGGTTGGCGCAGGCGCAAAACGGATTTTCGGAAAACTAGTCATTTCGATCCTTTCTCAACGGACATGACAGTAACTAATCCTAACTTAATCTACTAAGTTGATGGGAAACGCCTCTTCACGATGGTCAAAGGAAGAACATGTAGTTGCCCGAAATGCGGAAGTACTGGAATTTCCTCCTCTGCGTATCCAGTGTCAATGGTTCGGTAGAGAACTGATCGTTAGAAAGAAATTAAGAAACTGCTTGCTCCTCGGAAAGGAAGTCCGGGAAGAGAGTCCCTAATGAACGAAAAGTAAGTCTCAAGTGAATAGAAAAGTCCCTGATGAACGGAAAGAAAGTCCCTGCTCGGGCGTGAAATATGTGAGGCGCCAGGACGGGAATCGAAAAGAAAACAAACAATTTCAAAAACAAACCTGATACAGCATCTCTATTTCCAACTTGGATCACAAATCACGGTTTATTCAGAGCCCTGAGGAAACCCGTGCTAACCTAGCGTATCAACTAAAGAATTATCTGAGTATTAACGTGAGTGCCCTGATGAAACTTATGTTAAACGTAACTAAAGTATTACTCCTATGAAACTTACACTAAACTAAAATACTAAATAAAGAATAGGACATGGATGCGAAACGTAATGGTAAGAAATAAGCATATAAAAGAGAATTAACGCCTCGATATCAAATGTTAAGAAACGGTATTGCTACAACGAAGCTACTTGATTACGGTATTCGCGAGTCCAATCACCAGGATCTCGCCTTCTAAACCATCCAACAGCGGTCCAAAATAGCTTCTCTTGACGCGGCCTGATAATGAAAAGATCTGCGGAAACATGAAACGATGGCGAAAAAGATCGAAGGGTAACGATATTATAGGATGGTAACAGTAGAAAGGATATGGTGCGACGACAGTAAATGATCTGACGAGGCTTCCTGCACAGATCAAATACAAATTGTGTAATGCACGTGCGCGAATACGTCACTGCCTTTCGGTCATGCTTCGCTACTACGATTCTACGTCGTCGTGGTAGCAGTAGGCAAGGTAAGGTTATGTGTGACAGGTATGAGATTGGCCGTAAACGTGCCAAGCACCAGCCTCGGAAAGAGGGAGAGAGAGAGACGCCTGGCTCTTGGCGACGGAATATTTTATAGAATTGGATTTAGAATATTTAAATTAGATTTTACGAAAAGGAAGCCGTCAATAGCCCATAAAATAAGAAAGTTAAAACCAAGAGTGCATACCATGCCCTAAGAATATAGTAACTTCGTTACAAGACCCTAAGCTCAATACGCCGGAGAGTAGGGTAGAGTTCGTTTTTAAAAGACGCCACTGACTTGTGAACGGCTTAAATTAGAAAATCCCCGAGTTGGATAATGGAGAAATGTAAGTAATTAAAGCAGCAGTGGCTGTCAGAAACTTACTAATAATGCGAATAAGCAATATAATTGAAAATCAAATTAAATCATATTAAAGGTAGATCAACATGCGATTTAATTTTAGCTTTCTATCGAACCAATAAATGATTAATCCGAAATTGAATTGAGCTATAACTGGAGGTAACTAAAAAAATACCATTGAATATTTGAGTCTATTAATAAAATAAATAGCAGTAATTAAAAATTAATGGGGGAATAAAAAAATCAACGCAATTCAACTATTGAGCTTATCCGAAAACACATAGATAATATGAACTACTAAAATGCATAGACTACTAAGTAAATATTGTGAACTACTAAAACGCATAAGCTACTAAATAAATATCACCCTGTCCTAACTTTGAACTTGAACTTGCAAAATATTATGTAAACATTAAAGACAAATTATAAACAACGGGGGCGATTATGAACCGTAAACATGCAACTATCAGCAATTTTAACATATAAAAACAGCGACCCATCAGTTTGGCAGACTTTGTGTCTCACCTAAATGACTGCTCCTAGGCTGGCCACATGACAGCTTTTAGGTTCTAATCTCTCCTTTTCTCCTCACCCTAATCTGATTGTCGCTCGAGCACATGTTCATGGACTCGGAGGTTGCCTATCTACAGTAGTACAGTGCAAGTCGAATCTACGAGAGATTTGTTAAAGTTCTGGGAAAGATAATTTTCCAAGTAGAAGTCAGTAGTTCAAGTGCAAACTTTAAGTGAAAAACGAACTATAAATGGAACATAACACAAACTCTTAAGAAAAACTGTATTTATGAAACAGTGAACAAAGATCTATAGACAATTATTCATAAATATACCTCAGTCGATAGAACATGCGCACCTTAATAATCGGGTATAATATAATCTTATTAAGCTTCTGACCAATATACATTGTTAATGTATTCTCTTTAATTAAGTCTTTGACCAATAGACGTTATTGTTTTTAACTGAAGTGGTTTGCTAACGTCTCTTCTCACCTGACGTAAATCGATACCGAATCTGAGCTATATAACTGCACGCTAAACAACGCGTGGCGCCGCGAATAATACCTATTGCGCCGATAATGAAATCTCATTAAATCCTCTGAATAAACGGTGCCATTTTTTAAAAATCAATCGCGATAATATTACCCAGTCCTAGGTTTGAACTTAAACAATATTATCTCGACATTCAAGAGAAATTATTATAAACAACGCGAGCGGTCAACGCAAGCGATTATAAACCTTCAACGTGCAACGTGCAACGATTAGCGCAATTTATTATATAAATACGCAGACGAACTATTAGTTCTGGAGACTTTGTTTCGACCTAAACCAGTTCCCTGCATGTAGGGTCCTAACCTGTAACCTTATTTCTTACCTAAACCAGAGTTTTCCAAGCACAGATGCGCGCAAGACTGTTCACCTACAGTAGTAAAAGCAGTATCTATAACAAATTTGTCAAGATTTTAAGAAAGATAATTTTCAAAGTTGAATCTGTCAAGTAGTTAGAGTGCAGTGTAAACTCTGAGTGGAATTAAGTCAAAGCGAACCATAAAAAACTATATCATAAAACAGTGACCAAAGATGTATAAACAATTCAAAAGTATACCTCAATCGAAAAGGTATGTGTACCTTAGTAATCGCGCAAATTTACCAAGTCTTTAACCAATAGTCATTGGTATTATTTTTAACTGAAGTGCGTTTTTTTCATGTCTTCTCACCTGATGTAGATCGATCCCGAATCTGAGCTACATAACCTGCATGCTATTCAAAAGCGTGGCGTCACGTCATACAGGTCGTAACAGTAATATTGTAGTTTACAAAGTGGCGTCCTAAAGTACACCGTCAATCTCAAAACCTACACTATTTTCTATTCGTGACATCGATGGTTAAAGGAAATCAAAACAAAAGAAATAAATCAGATCAATTCATATATACTTATGCAAAAGATCGACCTTCTAAATTTTCAAGCCTTAATATACAGTTTAACTGAATAAAACAGATAAATCGGTAAACAAAAACTTGATTTATTTAAGTAGTTATTTGGGATCAATGTTTATAACAATATTTCCCGAAGAGTATTGGCTTCGCGTTAAGCAAAATTAAAGAGAATTAAATCAAAGACTGGTACCTAGAGCCTTTGGTATTACCTAAGCTACTTTAAAGGACAGATATCGCTAACTTTAATTTAATGCAAAAGGAAAATTATGAATGGAATGAAGGTCGATTAAGATAAAGATACTTTTGCTTGACGATTACTTGACAGGGTTAATTAAAGACAGAAATTCCTGCATATGAATGATTCTACTTGTATAAATTCACCAAATAATTTGGCTTCATCTATTCATGATAACAATAATTATTATAAAAGCAGAGACATCGAATTGCATAAATGCTGTATAGTAGTAAATCACAACAGTAGCTTCTGGGTGATTATTTTTTTATGACCTATAAACTTGAGGAGTACCGTACAAGGAAAATTTGCGGAATTTTCCGTCTTTAATGATAAACTGATTCTAAATTCAATATGTTCATAGATAATAAAATAACACATTGTAACTTATTAGACGACGTGACAAGAATAAACTCCCTTTACAAACAAGTTACATTAAATAAACACATAATAGTTATATTTTTAGATATGTATTGTATGGAATACTCAAAAGATATAATAGTAGCCAAGTTCGGGGTGTAACGTGGCAAATATTACTAAATACAATATTGCGATTTTTTCCCTTTACTGGTTAATTCGTGTTATCGATACTTTCGCTACCTTACTCCAGAAGTACGAACCTACTTGACAGGTAGAGTACATCCTGTCTTTTTTTATGGCGCTCGACGAGCGTTGTGTGTGCGAACTTGACAAAGGGAGTATATATTAGTTTGTGAGAAAATTGATAGCCCTTCTCGCCGGAACGCTCAAGGCAAGCAGGCCGGTTTCCGTATCGGAATGTATTCACTATTTCTGACCCTCAGGTTCAGCTACCACTAGTTTGTGTCGTTGCCGTCAAACAAATTTAGTAGAATGTATATTTTCTAAAATTACCGTCCATAAACATTGGCTGATGAACCAGTGTAGTGATTGTTTTTTTAGAGGTATGTCCGATACGAGTGTTTCTATTTAAGGCGGCTAAAATTATTTATCATATAACTAGGGTCTTTCTGTGGGACCGAAGTCTTTCCGAGGGACAGAATTCTTTCTATGGGCTAGAATTCCTTCTGTGGGGTCGAATTTCTTCTGTGAGCTAGAATTTCACGATGACCTAGCTAATTCAACCGTCAGTTTGCCATGCCAAGGTCTTCTTTGTCTGGTTGACGTGACATGGTGGATACTTTCTCGCAGGGAGTAACAGTGTCTAGGACTCGTCCAGTATAAAGTAAAATCACTTTTATTTATTTAAGGGCCTAAATTGCCGTATATCGTTTTTCGTTATCTGTCATTTTAATTATTGAATTTATAATTAACGACTGTAAGTTAGTTGTTTGAATTACCGTATCTCACTTATCGTTATATTTCATTTTAATTAATGAATATATACTCAAATGACTGTAGGTCATTTGTTTGCTTATCCTGTGTCTCTTACCGCTATATATTATTTTAATTAATGAATATATAATCAAATCGTCATATGCTCTTTATATAGTGTAAAGGATCATTTTTGTACTGCGTATCTTTACTTAATGCTATGCTATTACCGTAAGTCACATAATTACTTGCCGCATTTGTCTTATTGACTTGCTGATAACTGACTTTAGTTCAAATTTAATCTCATACCGATCCATTATCTCTAATATCATAATCTAATTTCCTAACTCTAGAAGGCAGTGATTTTTGAACTGAAACTTCTTAACGCGCGCCGGGAGTAAAATTTGAAGGTCGCGAACGCGGTGGGCGATACACGATGAGCGAGCGACACGACCTGGCGGATTGTTATTGTGATATCCTTGTTAGTTTACAAGATAAAAATATCGGATTTGCTCTATTACCTTGTCAAGACATAAGCGCGACTTTATGAAGAATAGTTTTTTTTTCATTTAGGCCTTCCCTTTTTCTTAATTGAGTGTTATGTTTAAAAAAACTACTTTTTAACTAAATCCGTTAAGACATGTATAAGGCTAGGGCGTTTAATTATTGTGATTTCTTTGTTAGTTTACAAGATAAAAATATGGGGTTTGTTTTATTACATTGTCAAGACATAAGCGAAACTTTTATGAAGAATGGTTTTTTCTTTCATTTAGGCCTTCCCTTTTTGTTAATTGAGTGGTATATTTAAAAAAAACTACTTATGAATGGAATTATGTTTCAGAAGTTTCATTTCTGATATGCGCACATAGTGCACACGCTTTTTTTTGTAGCTAATGTTATAAAAATTATTAACTGATTTAATTTTTCTTACTATAATTTTCATACCTCAGGAGAACGTCCTTCTTAATGTTATGAAAACTACTTGATTTTCTTTTACAGTAATGACCTTTATCTGATTGTGGGTTATATTTTATCGTATTTGAGTAATTGAAATTAAGTCACTAATTATCTTTGTCGAGCATTTGATTTTGACTTTCCCTAATATAATATACTATTACCTTAATTAATAAATATCTCGATAATGCTTTCGCGATTATCTGATTTACCTGTGTATTATGCCTACCAACCTAAACCAAAAGTTTTTACTATAGACAACTGTTCACCTCATAACAGTGCATAAGTTTATCTAGCTGCCATTGGCAATTTCAAGTTTGCTCTGACCGAACTGAGCTCATTTAGTTTATTATATCTATTTGCCTTATTGGTTACTTCATTGATGTAGTGTTTCTTTTGACTTTTAATGGCGTAATGACATTATTGCTGCCATGAGATTCATTTAGCTTAGTTTTGTTTAATAATCATTTCATTTTACTCAAAGACACTAACCAGCTATATATACGTATAGTTATCTATTTACTTCACAGGTTATCCTATTGATTTAGTATACTTGATTAACTGTTTATTGATATGATGATATTACGGCTGTCTTGTGTGTAATATAGATTAATTTTATTTAATAATCGTTTCACTTATACCTGCATATATTTACCTGTTGCGTATAACTAAGCTACTTTAGTAAAATGCTTCCCTTATAGGGTCTCGTGTTTGATTGCATTTTATGGGACTTTTAAGAATTCAGCGTTTAGTTGGGATTGTTTCCAAATATGACGAATAAGACTAGATTAGAACTTAGTATCCTATTTTATTTGAGTTACTATTCTGATAGTATATGTTAAATGCCTTATATGAGAATCTTCTCATTAGTTAACCTAAACATTGATTGGAGATAAAGTTTAATCGACCTGAAAGCATTTGTGTAAGTTTCTCATAGTTTAATAAATAGTTATTTGAAATCCCGATGTTAACTGTGGTAAGTTAGTATCAACCGTACCGTTCCTTATTAAATACTTTTAATTTCTAAATTTCTTGATAATCATATCTAAAGTATTTTTTAAATTTTATTGCCCTATTTTCACGGATCAATATTTATTGATAAATAAATCTGTTATTTTATAAAGTTCCTAGGTATCCTATAGAATACTTAAAAGTGGTTAGGAACTTTATCTACAAATGTGTTTTTTACACTTTACCTAGGTATTCTCTATAGTACTGACAAGTTGGCCGACAAAGTATTAATCATTGTGTAATTTAGGCTCTGCCCGCATGCATAGCCGACAATCTATAAAATTAATTTTCGTTATCGTGCCTAACTAAAATATGTGAATGGATATACTATAATCGATAAAGTATCGAGCGATATTTTTGATTTCATATTTTCAGCAAAAATCACAAGCTTCCATATGGTAATATCATGCAAAACGAGCAGAAACTTACTACGACTAACCCAAGGCATTCCCAAAATTAAGAAAAATAACTTCAAAAAATGTTAATTTTCTATATTGCTCGGATACCATTCGCCAATGTACAGAATTACTACGTATTCTATGAAATTCCTAGGTAAGGTGTAAAATACAAATCAGTTGCATACGTTGCCTAAAGAATATAGGCATCCTACACATTGTCTAGTTATTTTATACAACGACTTGATTGTGGCACTTTATGTGTTTTGTGTTTACAAGATTTTATTCTCTTGCTTCCAAAATGGAGGTTGTATGAGTTGTTGCGGGATGATAAACCTATTTGGTTCTATTATATATTTCCATCCATTATTAGATTTATATGTTTTATCCTATCTGAATATTAATAATAGAAATATCTTCTACCTAAGCATGTTTTCTAATTGCGCTATGTGTTCGGTAATTATTATTTTCATACAACTGTTACCGTTGTAAATACCTATGCCAAATTTGCATTCTCTAATTTTGAGATCTCGACTTCATCGAGATGGCTTTTTAATTATAAGTTTTATTCACGAAATTGAGCGTTTATTTTCTAAGCAAATTATATGGAAAAAATTGAGCGAATATAGGGAAGCTATTTAAAAATAAATGTGAATGGAGCTCATTAGGGAAGTATACCCAGATTCTAGATCTTTTCATAACTATACTTTAATTAGATTGTGTGTTTTCTTATAATAATTAAATGAACTTAGAAACCTAATTAAAATGACATTAGAGGAAGTTTCGACTTGATCATTATTTCTGAACTTAATTAAAGTTTGAATATCGCACGAAGATTAATATTCAAGATATCGCCTATACTTTAAATTGAAACTGAAAAGTTTTAAAATTATTACTGTGGAATTATTTCTTTTGTGTCAATATATGGACAAAGCAATAGGTCACGATTGGAAAAGTTGGTTTCTTTAAACAGATATTACCTTTTAAGTATATGGTCATAAAAGATATTCTTATAATACGCGTGTTAAAATTAATTTAATTTGATTTCACATTGTAGCAGTAATACCCAAATTTTAAATTTTAAACAAGTAGCAAGTTTCAGAGAGATTTTTTTATGGAACACCAAAACAGTATTACTATTTGAAGCATACCATAAGAATCGCTCTGTATAAGACATGTAAAATTGTTCTTGCCTTAAGAATGCAATAGGTTGGAAGTAGTACAGAAATACCATCGAGAAGATCAACTTGGTTACATTTTGATTATATTTAAAGCTCGTATTTTCAGAAATTTTGTAATGTAGACTCTTAAATGATGTATGAGATGTTCCGCTCAATTTCTTTCTCAAAAATATTTTTTTCGCATCTCAACACTATCCTCTGAATTCGCCCCTTCTGGAATTGAAATTTTCCTTTTATAACCTAAATTCTTGAATAAAATTTTGTGATGATGGTTCATCGATACATTTTTTGGTAATTATATTTAAAAATGTAAAAGCAGAATTTTCCGTTTTATGGACTAAATTCTAGAACAAAATATAACGTCGATTTTTGTTCATAATTCATTTATTTCTGGCTATCTGAGTACGCCACTTTTGGAAACTGGATTGTTTTTCTGGAACTAATTTCCTAGGTTATGGGCTCAGCAGCCTTAACCAGAAGATTCAACGCTTGGTTAAAAGGATATATCATTTATTTTACCTGCACCTTTTGCAATTTTATAAATGAACTCTTTGATTATTTAATTTGTAACGTACGCTCGGTACCACAAGTTAACAGAACATCAATAATAGCGAGCCTTTGTTATAGTGTGATGCAATTGAACTCCTGTTTTTTTTTCATGTGCACTATCACTTCTTATTTCTTACCATGGTTTTTCGCTAATATAAACTAGTTTATCGATTCAGTTAATATCTTTAAATAAACGTATATTATTTATAAACTTTCCACTAGGTTCCTTAGGCTTTAACCTTTAATGAAGTGTATGCGTCTTGATAACTTATTAAAAAAAACGTGTAAAATTTTTAATTTATGGGTATTAACATTGATGACAATATGCAACGATATTAGTTTTAGAAAGCCTTTCTCGGAAAATTGTCGACAAAAGCAAAATTCCCTATAATAGTGTGTGTATCCTCCGCAGTTTCTAAGAATTTCCGCAAACCGGTATTGCATAGACCGCACAAGGCGCCGGATGATCTATTGAAGAAATTCCTGAGGTTTGAAGATCGGGTGCTTGTGGACGGCTTTGTAGCTTTGACTATTTTGATAGATCCCAAAGGTGCCAACTGGGATTAAGACCTGGACCATTAGTAGACCTGTGTTATAATTATTTTGAAGATATTGAGTAACTACTCTCGCTGTATGCGGCCTGACATTATATTGCTGTAAGATGAATTCTAGACCATGATGAGTAGCAAATGGCTGTTGAATGTCATTTTTGTATTATTCAACATTAACTGTCCGGTCTAGAAGCACATGCAGATCGATCCGCTTATTTAAATTTATACCTTCCCACGCCATTACCGAACCTCTTCCGAAATGGGTCTTTTTTCACTATTGAATCTAGGTACCGTCCACCCGGTCTTTGTATACTCAACGCCTGGCATCGTTACCACTTAGTCGAAAACGGGACTCATCCATCCGTGCCTCCACTGATCAACTCCCCAGCGAAGAAGTTCTTGGACAAATATCAGTCGTGTCCTAAGATGATCAGCATTTAAATGCGGCACGACTGCCGCTCTTCTGCATCGAATATTAGCTTTATGCAGTCTATTCCTTACAGTTTGAGTTTAAGGAATTCTGTGGGTAGGTTCGGGGATTGCAGCTTGAAAAAGATACCTATCTTTCCTCCGTATTATCCGCCTGACACGTTGAGGATATCGTCTTCGGACTACAAAACCGTATTATCTATGGCAACTCCACAACGTTTCGTATTTCTTCAATAAACTGACATACTTCTTCCTCATTGTGTATCTTCATAGTAGAGGCTTCTCCTAAGGTATTCACGGAATCGTCTGAAACAGAGTTAGCGTCCATGCGCTCCTCATATATGCGTACCGAGTATACATGTTTATACAAGGTATTTTTCATAGTATAATTAGGACAATTACACATATCGATAGATGCAAATTTTGCGTGCTCTACAGTAAAACGTCCTACTTGCCTTAAATTGACTAAGTATACTTTAGAATTACTAAAAGATTTTACTTTGTACTGACCATAGACCCCTGTTGTATCTTTTCTTACCTCTGTCTTGTTTTTAATTTTAACATTGAAATAGTTATTTGTGTATTTAGAGCGCAAAGTAACGGATTGCCGCTTGAGAAAGAATGTTACTGCGCGACGCGTACCGGAGCGCAGTAATCTTTCGAAAACGGCAATCTTACTTTGCGCTCGAAAAACACACAGAACTTTTTCTACAGCCGCATTTTTTAAAATTAAATGCACATTTTTCTCTATACTTATTCTGAAATTTGCGAATGACTGTCAGTTTTGACATATTATGTTCGGGCTTTGGGCATATTTAGAACAGGATTGCCAGCAACAAACTGTAACAAACGCACGACTGTCATTTATTTATCTTCGGTTTCCATGACCATTCAGCACACTAGACGGAAAAAGCGAGAATTTCCTTTTCCGTGTTCGCGCTAGAGCGCAAAATAAGGATCCACGGCATTAGTTGATTTTGCGATTTCATTTGAATTTAGTATTTAGTTATTTTGCGCGCTGCTGTAGAAAAATGTTTTTTTCTTCAAACGTCAGCAAATCCGTCATTACTCGACTGTGTAGGCGGCCGTGAAGTTTCGTTTTTCCTCCGCCGGAGCTTTACTTTTCACTTTTCCGCCGGCGGAGGTAAAAGTGTTGTCATAGCAACATAGATACAATACAAATAGACAACAAAATAAGCATCAACACCTCAAGATTTATTAAACTAAAATTTGTATTTATCACTCAATTTGTGACTGCATTTCTAAAAATCACTAATTTAGGAACAAATTGGTTATTATTTAATCGAATTTACTCAATAACTGCTTATCAATACGGAATTAAAACGTAATCGGAGACGCCATCTTAAAAAAATAATTATTGTTGACAGTGTCCACTGACAGCTTTATGTTACATAATTCACCGACACCGGTCTAAGCAAGGCCACCTACGACCGTTGTCTAAGTCGCCTTGCGAACCCATATATCTTTAATAATAATTAGATATTATTACTATTAAGAGATGTTTTTGCATTAATATGTCGACATTTGAAGAAAAAACAGCATATTTTATTTGGAGGAAAAGTTACTTTTCATGGCTTGCTCTCTATTACCAGCCTCACTGCGTTCGGCTGTTAAACACGAGCGCGCCATGAAAAGTATCACTTTTCCTCCATATAAAATAATATACTATTGTTTTCCTATTATAGGGTATCAAATCACGAAAAAGTGCATGCTACATTTGGCATATCACGTAATATACCTGAGAAATCGTGTTAGTCTGTTTCTGAGGACGGAATCGGTTCATATGACAAAAAAAAAATAAGGCTAACTGAAACTAAGCGAACGTTGATTGAACGACTAACCCAAACTAACGCAAACTAACTAAAAGTAACCAAAAGCACAAAAAGGGTTTAAATAAATCGCAACAAATTAAAAAAAATAAAAGTACCTACCTAACTTAAAACTAACTGAAAGTAACCGAAATTTGGCGAATAACCAAAATTAACCATAAAAATTAAAATTGATTATAACCTATCAGATCTGGTTCAAATTAATTTGAGCTAAAATAAATTGGAACTAACTGAAACTAACCGAACGTTGATTCAACGACTAACCGAAAGTAGCCAAAAGCTCCATAAAAGGCTAAAACGTATCGGAACAGATTAAAAATATTAAAGTAAGTTAAAACTTACCAAAACGAACCAAATTATGGCGACTAACCAAAACTACCAAAAACATTAAATTCAATTAGAACGTATCGGCGCCGATTGAAATACTAAAATTAAAACTAACTGAAATTAACTGAATATTGATTGAACGACTACCCACGACTATCTAACTCAACCTAACCCAATTTAACCTAAACTAACCAAAGCACCAAATATGATTAAAACGTATCGAAACAGATTAGAAATATTATAGTAAGTTAAAAATAACCTAAATTAACCGAATTTTGGCGACTAACAAATTAACCAAAAACAATATAATTGGTTATAACATATTGGAAAGTTGACTGAATGACTAACCAAAACTAATCAAAAGTAATCAAAAGCACCAAAACGGGCTAAAATGTATCGAAATAGGTTACACAAATTAGAGTAAGTTAAAACTAACCTAAAGAAGCGAATTTTGGCGACTAACGAAAACTAACCAGAAACATTATTTGACTATAACGTATCGGATCCGGTTCAGGTGAACACTTTTGTTTCTTGACAGTGAGTTTCCAAAGTCGCATCACGACTCGGAAAATTTTATTTGACGTCACGACACGGTTTATGCATAACTGATTATAACGTATCGGAACCCGCTCAAATTAGGAAAATTTGAGACTAAGTGAAAATAACCGAAAGTTGATTGGACGACTAATCAAAACTAACCAAATCTATTAAAATTGACTAGAACGTAGAGGAACCAGTTCAAATGACTAAAATAAGTAGAGAATAAGTGAAACTAACCGAAAGTTGATTAGACGACTAACCAACACTAACCAAATCTATTAAAACTCATTATAACGTATCGGAACCGGCTCAAGTAAGCAAAATAACTTGAGACTAAGTGAAAATAACCGAAAGTTGATTGCACGACTAACCAAAAACTAACCAAATAAATTCAAATTGACTAGAACGTATCGGAACCAGTTCAAATGACTAAAATGAGTTCAGAATAAGTGAAACTAACCGAAAGTTGATTAAACGACTACCCAACACTAACCAAATCTATTAAAACTCATTACAACGTATCGGAATCGGCTCAAGTAAGTAAAATAACTTGAGACTAAGTGAAACTAACCGGAAGTTGATTAGACAACTAACCAAAACTAACCAAATTTATTAAACTTGATTATAAGTTATCGGAACCGACTCAAATGACTAAAATAAGTTGAGACTAAGTGAAACTAACCACAGATCTAGGAAGGGAAAACTAACCGCAAGTTGATTCGACGACTAACCAAAATTAACCAGATCTATTAAACTTGATTATAAGTTATCGGAACCGACTCAAATGACTAAAATAATTTGAGACTAAGTGAAACTAACCACAGATCTAGGAAGGGAAAACTAACCGCAAGCTGATTAGACGACTAACCAAAATTAACCAAATCTATTAAAATTGATTATAACCTACCAGAACCAGCTCAAATAAGTGTTGAGATTAAGTGAAACTAATCAAAAGTTGACTAGAACGTATCATGGTAATTGTAACGTATCGAAACCGACCGAAATGACTAAAATAAGTAGAGACTTTGTGAAACTAACCGGAAGTTGATTAGACGACTAACCAAAAGTAACCAAAGTTATTAAACTTAATTATAACGTGTCGCAACCGACTCAAATGACTAAAATAAGTTGAGAGAAAGTGAAACTAACCGAAAGTTGATTAGACTACTAACCAAAACTAACCATCTAATTTGAAGTTGATTAGCAGACTAACCAAATCTATTAAAATTGATTATAACGTATCCGACGCCGCTCAAATAAGTAAAATAAGTTGAGACTAAGTAACGCTGACCGAAGGTTTAACGATTAACCAAGAATAACCAAATATATTAAAATAGATTATAACGTATCGTAACCGGTTCAAATTACTAAAATAAGATGATATTTAGTGAAACTAATCAAAATTTTAATAGACGACTAACCAAAACTAACCCAATCTATTAAAATTGCTTATAACGTATCGGAAACGGTTCAAATGCCTAAAGTAAGTTGAGATTGAGTGAAACTAACCGAAACTTGATTAGACGACTAACCAAAATTAACCAAGTCTATTAAAATAATTTTAACGCATCGGAACCGGTTCAGATGACTAAAATAAGTTGAGACTAAGTGAAACTAACCGAAAGGTGATTGGACGATTAACCAAATCTAAACATATATATTAAAATTGATTATAGTGTATCGGAACCGGCTTAAATAAGTAAAATCAGTTGAGGCTAAGTGAAACTGGCCGAAAGTTGATTGGATTACTATCCAAATCTATTGAGATTGGTTACAACATATCCGAATCAGCTCAAATAAAGTAATATAATTTGAGACTAAGTAAAACTAACCGGAAGTTGAGTGACTACTAACCAAAACTAACCAAATCCATTAAAATTGTTTATAACGTATCGGAACCGATTCAAATGACTAAAATAAGTTAAGACTATGGGAAACTAACCGAAAGTTGATTGGACGACTAACCAGAAATAATCAAATCTATGAAAATTTATTATAACGTATCAGAACCGGCTCAAATAAGTAAAATAAGTTGAGACTAAGTGAAACTAACCGAAAGTTGATTATACGACTAACCAAACCTAACCAAATCTATTAAAATTGATTTTAACGTTTCCGAAACGTCTCAAATAACTACAATAAGTTGAGACTAAGTGAGAATTGTCACAATAAAATTAAATTTTTTTAATTTTATTATAATATTAATTTGTTAAGATAAACTTTGAATTTGTTACGATATAATTCGAATTGCCTAATTTGTTGCATTATTCATTACTTTATTTACTATATTAATTAATATAAAAAGCCAATTTGTTACTATAAACTGTAACGGCATTTAATTATTCCTTTAATTTACTAAAAAGATAAACTGAAAGATACTCAGGGTGTATAGGTTTGAAGCATGCTTATTAAAGTTTATTTTCGGGTGCAGTTGTTGAGAAAAGGTGCAAGATGTAAAATTAGAAATTTCATAAAACAGTTATTATTCTATTTCGTTCTAATAAAAATAAGGATTGAAACTTGAGATTATCTTGAATTTTCTTGGTGATATCTGCACTTAATCACCTTATGTTTCCTCCGAGCTTCCTGGAGAGGGTTACTGGAAAGTGCTATAGTGCCTAGGATCTGTCCTGTGACGTCACTGGAAGCTGTCCTGGTAGGCCGAGTGCGTGTGGACTCAGTACCATGAAAAAACAGTACAAGGCAGTTAAAGAGTTGACCAAGAATGTTGTTACAACTCTGTTTCAATTTGGCGGAGAGCGTTGCTTTAGTTTTTGATATAGAGATTGGCAAGAGATAGTTAGAAATAATTCTTCTCAATTAACAATGCTGAAAAATTCCAAAACATGCTGAAGGAAAATTATGATATATAATTAAATATGCCTCCACCAATTTGCACAGAATTGTTTAGACTGTAGACAATAATTATGGTTTTAAATTAAACAATGAACTGATTAAAAATAATAAAAAAAAGAAATAGTTGTTTAAGCTGAGAAAGGTTGTAACGAACAATATTTCAATAAAAAAACAATTACAGTAATCAGGTAAGAACACAAGTAAAATCGATAAATTTAAACAGAGAATCAAAATGCAATCATTGCCTGAAAGCTTTTTTCTAACTCAAAAATCAGTTCAATTTAAAAATAAAGGTAATGACAAATTTAAATAGGAATAGAGAAATATATCAAACAAACAATTATGATGTCTAATACCCTTTTCCACATTTTTAGATCCACTAAATCCTTAATTGTGTCCAACAACTTCTCAAACAACACATGGGTCTTTCTTCTGAACTGATTTATCTTCAGCATGTTGTATGGATACCTAGATATTAAAAATCATTTATTTTGAAATACCCAAACAAATATTTAGGTACCTGAGTTCATCTTATAACAATGAGCCCACATTTTTATCCTGTCCTCATCCTGAAAGTAGTATCTAAAAAATATGAGTTGGTTAGCAGAACGAAGTAAATACATACCTAATTATAGAAACAAATAAATTTTATATTAATTAAGTACAAATGCAAAAATTTATAATTCTTACCTAGTCAAGTAATTATTGACAAAATCAGTTTCGCCTGCCTCTTGCAATTCTAATAGGTTGGTGATCTCTAACATTATATCTTCGCTAGTTTCGTTCTTCATTTTTTTTTCTGATTTCCAGTTCCTTGATTTCCTTTTTGCCTTGAATGTTCCAATTTTTCACTGCATGTCATGTACATAAAAGTCGTTTTGGGTGGTTGCTCATCGTTTTCGTGCGGGCGTTGAAATATTTGGGATCATGATCGGTTATAAAATAGTTTGGATTTATTTCTTGTTGTAATTTGTCTATACGGGCACCTGAAAAATGTATAATAATCATATAGCTTTAATAAATATCTAACAAAAATAATATTACGTACCTAAAAAATTTTCTGAACTTCTTGATTAAGAACAGATGCTACTGGAAATCCTGCACATTTATCGTCCTTTGTCAGAATAACTGTCAAGTCTATTCCTTTTCTATTTGTGCCGTGGGTGCCGTCCATACATTATACTTGGGTAAGTAATCTAAAAACATGTATTAATTCATATTATACCTACTTACCAAGAATTAAAATACTTTAAATATTAAACATTTGATATCACTCTTATTGCAATGGTAATTATCGGTTTTATAGGCATTTCTTTGGTTACTTATGGGCTTAGCATACACTGTCTCTATTTTTCTGATTTTGTCCATGTTTCAACCTCTTCAGAGCTAAGAAAATGCAAAGTAGTTACTTCAAAAGCTATAACATGAGTGTCTTTAATATGATATTTTAGGTCTTCGTGAGTCTTTAATTGAGTTCTTTCTTCACACAAGGGGCACACAATAAATTGCTTATTGCCTCCGCTTCGGTCATCCTGTGAAATCTTGTCTTACGTTGTTTTAATAATTTTAAAGTCTTATAGTTTTTGTCACGATACAAAGTACAGAGCACTTGTATGCCAATATTAAACTTACTTAATTTACTAGATGTTGACGTAGAAGGCAAAGATTGCATGTTTTCCTTCTGATAATCCAATGAGTATCTTGATTTTTTTTATAACAAGAATTTTTACATAAATATCACTAACGAACAGATATTTTTATGGGAAGCAACTATTTTCACGAGAAAATTGTTTGTTCTAACGAAGAGTGTTTTACCAGAAGTTTCTTACGATTTCCTATGTCATGTGTTCAAACGGCGACTACAGTTAAGAAAAAAGCAAGCAAGCTCGCCAAAATGTTTTCATCGCACTCTACCTTAGACGTCCCCCAAGACAAGGCTCTCCTCACCATATATGGAACATCAACACTACCATGGCAGAAGTCAAGTTTCATCACCGTGATATTGTTTCAGCTTCTTTAAGAACCGATCTCTACACGTTACAGTTGAAGCGACACATCTCAGGCACATTCACCATTAACGCGAGCGTGCCTCAGGACGCAATACTTTCACCACTTCTGTTCCTCATCTATATTAACGACCTACTGACCGAAATGAATAATCCTGTTCACAGTTTCGCAGATGACAGTACCCTTGTCTCCCAACTTAGATCAGAAAAACCTATATCAGCGACTGAGACATATCACCGCAGACAGAAGCAGATTACAGCAATTAATTAAAACCAGAATGTTCAAATTTGGGGCAACAGAAATTTGGTCCAGTTCAATGCAGCAAAGACCCAAGCAGCCACGTTTACCAAGATGGCCAATACGGCGGGCCCTGACATCATTATGGCAGGAACGACCATTCCTTCATCCTCTTCAATCGGGCTGCTGAGTGTCTCGGTCAGCAGCAATATGTCCTGGCTTGATCACGATGCTAACATCGCAAAATCAGCCTCCTAGAAGCATGCCTGAAAAAGCGGCGTGTTGATATTTCCGTCTCGTTTCTTTCAAAGCTTACTTCTGCCTTTCGCGATTCTATTTTATCTCAACATAAACATTCTTAAATAATAATGAATTGGATCCATAATCGTCTCCCATATTGCCCTGACTCCGCGTTTTCTTCGTAATCCACACGTCGCCGCGCCGCACGCCCTTCGGATAAATAAACTTATCGCTTACAATCTTACTGCTAAGTTCCAATATGATGTAAGTACTCGTAAAATAATTAAACATTAAACGTTTACTTTTAACTGCAATTCAACTAGCACTCTAGAGGCCTTGAGTTCGATCCCCACGAGTCTCTTAGATTTTTGGTACTCAAAAATAGTATAATTTAATATGCTACAAACCAATAACATTTTATTTAAATCCTATTGGTAATAAATGAGTTATGGACGTGTCAACATAAAATTGTATTTATATTAAGATTTGTTTTAAGTCCCAACTTAAAAAATAGTGGGTATTGGATATCATCCGCATAAGACATCAACTTGCAGTTTATATGATTTAAATGGAGTATTAAGTTATTTTAAGATACAAATACATTTTAATTTTTATTATAGCTAGATCTATCACAGCAAGCACCCCCGGCGGGTGTATTTTATCACCATTTATGAATTTTGTACAAAAACCGTCCAGTCTAGAACATGAATTATTCATAACCTGAAATAGAAAGAACGAATGCCCTAAGGGAAAAAGGTCAAGAAATGACCGGAAACTGTTTACCTTGGATTTTCGTCGCATTTAAAAGTTATATGTGGCATAGGAGTTATCCGGGTGACCAACAGGTTGATATTTATAGCTGAAGCTTTCAGACTTTAGGCAATTTAATGATTTCTGCTTCTATGTCATAGACCAGTGTTGGAAAGCTAAAATGATCGTAGCCCTAATCTTCTTCGTGCGATAATTCACAAATATATATCGAATACTATTGAATGTATCAACATGTCACAGGAAGATAAACATTACTTTTTCCTAATTTACTAACTTTCTGTTGCACTTTTAAAACTTACTAATCGAACAGAAATTTCGTTAACTGTCGTCCGTCGTTCAGACTTTTATTAGATGCTATTCACGTGCGAAATAGATTGAAGATTGTAGTAGAGGCTACCAAACTGTCGCAGTTGTGATTAGCTTATAGGTGAATTCCTGTTTCATTCGATGCAATTTTATATCTGCTATAGCTTTGATTGCTACGAAATACCAAACAGGAATCTTGGGTAAAGTATAAAGTTTATCGTAAATGGATTAGGAGGATCGCATAATACCTACAAGTTTTTAGATACAGAAAATTGAATAGAACTGTTGTTACAGGGTTGCTTCTGCACCTTCAGAGAGGATTGCCACATGGAACAAGTGATCATCGAGCGGCTAAAAAATTAATGGGAAATATGACAATTACAATACTATTTATATTAAATATTTTATTGCACTTTGTGGGTACTCTAACCCTTAAGATCGATTATTCTTTATAGCTGCTACGAAAATTGAATTTTAAGAGATGAGATACCTGCTAAAATTTAGGTAAGTGGTAGAAGAAAATAATATCATAATAGATCTCCTGCGAAACTGCACATGCGATGACATGCGGTTCCTAGAATTTCGAAAAGGGTCAAAATTATGTGATAGAAGACATTGATTCGTGGGTGCTCCAAATTCGGGCCATACCACTGGATCTCGGAAACTAAGAGATAAGATTAATATTCAAAACTTAGACAAAAACTGAAATCTTGAAAAATTGTTCGAATTTATAAGAGATAAATCTAAATAAGTATTACGTTCTGATTGGAACCCCTCTATAAAATGGTTAGGAAGATGATAAATCAGCCTTTTTGACCTTGGGCCTCCCCCTTCTATTTAATATCTACCTATATTTTAAACGAGTTTAAAGACCCCCATACACTGCAACTTAACTCAACAATTTTACTAGATAATTGGCATAAATTGTTTGCATTGATGGGGTACACACTGTTCGTTGATTTCGATTATACTGTGACACTATGCAGTGAAAACAATTATTAGCAGTGACGCCAGCATCAGTTATTAAAAAATAACAAACAGTATTTCCTGAGAAAAAGTATTCTAAATGGGAAAATGAGTGGCTATTAAAAAGAAGCTAACCAATACTCTCCTGTCAATATATCTCAAGATCTGAGACTCGAAAAATGTGATTGGTAATGCTTGCCTATTATTAAAACTAATGATGCCTATAATGGAGAAGTAAACTACGTACTTACGTGCAGCTACGAGTATTTCTCCCCATGAGCTCCTTACAGCAACACTAAGATTTCTAGGTATGTGAAGAAAGTTCGAGGTCTTGAAATTTAGCACCGCAATATTGGCAGAGGGTTTAGGAAAAATAATACCGGAGACATGCAATGCTAAATATTCCACCTTGGGAAAGGAGTATTTTTAATGGTAAAAATTAAAACTATACATTTTTAATATTTTTAATATTAGCCTCCTACATATAAAATAATAAACGTTTTATATCTTCCAAAATGTAAAAATCAGATACATTTACTCCAAAAATAGTATAAATTCATATTATATAACGCTTAAGCAATACACGAGATTTTTGACTAAGTATGAAAATAAGTGTAATTATTTATCTTCAAAAATAGTTAATTGAAATATTTCAAAATACTTTACAAGTTCAGAAAATCAGGTGTAATAGAATAATATTGACTTGCTGAAATAGTTGTTGTGCTCT
>MU182844.1:56659-83114 GCA_016904865.1 Pissodes strobi
CCGGGGGTTTTTTGGTATGACGAATTCGAATCTAATCTTAGTATAGCTCTTACTTATAGGGGGCGCCACCTACATGGCTTTTCACTTCTTTGAACAATCACAACTTTTTGGTATGACCCCGTATTACATTTTTAAGTAAAATATATTATTCCTTTGTCATTTTTACGTCAAAAAGGTATACTTGTTAAGAGTTGATACGAGCAACCGTTTTCGAGATATTTGGATTTAAATCAATTTCGATGCATGTGATTTTTTATCCCAAAATTTTAAAAGTTCCTTTTTTTGTCCAAATTTAAACGCGTCTTGGCACAAAGCTTTGAAGTGAAGGGTTAACACATTTTTTGAGATGTGTATTCCGTGAGTCAGACATAAACTTAATAATAATAATTTTAATAAAAATTAAATAAGTATATTTTGTTTAGTTTATGTCTGAGTCACTGAATTCACACCTCAAAAAATGTGTTAACCCTTCACTTCAAAGGTTTGTGCCAAGACGCGTTTAAATTTGGACAAAAATATAAACTTTTAAAATTTTGGGATAAAAAATCACATGCATCGAAATTCTTTTAAATACAAATATCTCGAAAACGGTTGCCCGTATCAACTCTTAACCAGTATACCTTTTTGACGTAAAAATGACAAAGGAATAATTTGTTTTACTTAAAAATGTAATACGGGGTCATACCAAAAAGTTATGTTTGTTCAAAGAAGTGGAAAGCGATGTAGGTGGCGCCCCCTAGAAGTAAGAGCTTTACTAAGATTAGATTCGAATTCGTCATACCAAAAAACCCCCGGATATCAAGTTTCACTACAATATTTACATTATCATAGATTTTATTTAGAAAATAGAAAAATTAAATAAAAACTTTAACACCCTGTATCTTGAAAACAAAGGCCTCGCGGACACATGTTTATATAGACTTTTATGTTTATTTTTGGGCCCTGAATACGTACCTGAAGTATTGACGTTTCCTCATGAATCACCCTGTATATACCGGGTGTCAGCGAATCAATTAGACAAGTGATAACTTCTAGGGTATTAGATTTATCAAAATGAGATTTTGTGTAGGTAAATGGTATAGGAAAAGGACAATTTTCGCATAATTTTCACTCTCCGGTCACTTCCGGTTTCACCGGAAATGGCTCCGGTTTGAAATTTTTAAATGGAACACCCTGTATATTTTTACATTTTTGGATTTCTGAGACAATTATAGAGCGGAATGTGATATTTTAAAAAGTTTTTACACCTTCTTGATTTTTTTAGAGCCAGTTTTAATATTGGATCTAGGTGGTCATGGTCGGGCGCAAACTAATCTATGGACCTCAGATGATGTCAGAAAATTGCATTCGCAAAGTTTTAGTGATTAGTATGATAGATGGGAATAAAACAAGTTGCCAAAATCACATTTTTGTGTCTAACTATTTTTTTTAAATGGCGACCCTTTTTTGACAAGCACTTTCTGTAAAGAGGATTTTTTGGCGAATCTAACGATACTAATTTATTCACGATCGGATTAAAAATAAGCTCAGAAATTAAATATTACTAAGCAAAATACTGGATAATAATTTATTTATTTTTGTCAAGTGTGCCATGGTGTGCTATGATGTATGATATTTTACAGCTGTTGTTATTAAGTCTTCTTTGGAAAACAAAACACTCATTTAGGTAATGACGGAGCCATACCTCGCTTTATCAGCAGGCGTAAAAGTTTCTTATTTTCGTTGAATTCCAGTTTAAACTTTCGTTTGAGTTACATTTTTTTGAGGAAAAATTAAACTGAAATTCAACGAAAATAAGAAACTTTTACGCCTGCTGATAAAGCGAGGTATGGCTCCGTCATTACCTAAATGAGTGTTTTGTTTTCCAAAGAAGACTTAATAACAACAGCTGTAAAATATCATACATCATAGCACACCATGGCACACTTGACAAAAATAAATAAATTATTATCCAGTATTTTGCTTAGTAATATTTAATTTCTGAGCTTATTTTTAATCCGATCGTGAATAAATTAGTATCGTTAGATTCGCCAAAAAATCGTCTTTACGGAAAGTGCTTGTCAAAAAAGGGTCGCCATTTAAAAAAAAATAGTTAGACATAAAAATGTGATTTTGGCAACTTGTTTTATTCCCATCTATCATAATA
Source organism: Pissodes strobi (assembly GCA_016904865.1). Taxonomy (NCBI): domain Eukaryota; kingdom Metazoa; phylum Arthropoda; class Insecta; order Coleoptera; family Curculionidae; genus Pissodes; species Pissodes strobi. The sequence continues at coordinate 58,806 of MU182844.1, forward strand.
ATCACTAAAACTTCGCGAATAAAATTTTCTGACATCATCTGAGGTCCATAGATTAGTGTGCGCCCGACCATGGCCACCTAGATCCAATATTAAAACTGGCTCTAAAAAAATCAAGAAGGCGTAAAAACTTTTTGAAATATCACATGCCGATCTATAATTGTCTCAGAAATCCAAAAATGTAAAAATATACAGGGTATTCCATTTAAAAATTTGAAACCGGAGCCATTTCCGGTGAAACCGGAAGTGACCGGAAAGTGAAAAATATGCGAAAATTGTCCTTTTCCTATACCATTTACCTACACAAAATCTCATTTTGATAAATCTAATATCCTAGAAGTTATGACTTGTCTAATTGATTCGTTGACACCCATATATATTTATTGAAGTATGGTACATTATTTGTAAGGACAGAAAAAAAAATATTTAAAATTAATATTTTTCTGAAATTTGCATTTATTTTTAGATGAAAATGACTCTTCAGGCAAGCAATTGATTATAGCTGATCTCTAGGATTTAGTAGACAGTGAAGAGATTTGGGAAGATTTGGAAGAGAACAATGAAGTGGAAAAAAATCTTCAAGAAGCAGAGAATAAAACTCAAGTCGCGCAGAAAATATTTAGTGTTGGCGAAGAAATTGGCAATAAAATTTTCAGTAACTACGATACTAATAGCGAATATGAGTTTGTACCTCTAGAAGGAAATACTGATGAAGTGAAGGGCGTTTTAAGTAACCAATTGAGCATTGGACAGAAAAAGACTTCAACATGGGCTAATCAACCTGCACAAAATCTGAGAAAAGATCTCATAACATTATTAGAGTTTTATCGGGGCTAAAGGCCTCTGCTCGACAGAATTTACCGCCGCGGCGACTACTATAGAAGCCTGGAAGTTATTAATAACTAATGACATGTTGGCAAAAATTAAAGTAAAGGCTTTAAATTACGCCACCTTCAAAAAAAATCTCGTTCGGAGTTTGCTCCGATCTTTATTGGAAAGACATGCAAAATTGAGATAAGAACTTTTATCGGACTTTTATTGATGTGGTAATTATTTAAACCTGGCCATAAGGATTTGAATTAATTGGGCAATACACAGCACAGGAAGGGATTTGCCCAATGTCTCTTGCAAGATTCAGGTACCTACCTATCTGTTAAGCTGTGTAACATTTAACGATATTATGAGAAGGTCTGGAACAATAATAAACTAGCTGGAATATCCGATTTATTTGAAGCTTACGTGAAAAATGTGCAGGATAACTATGTACCAGGGGCTATGTAACAATAGATAAACTGTTGGTTTCATTTTGAGGCAGATGTACATTGGCGCATAATTAATAGTCCATATATTAGTTGATCTCAAACACGTTTTATGTACATACAAGGCTGAGGTCTATACTGGAAAAAATCTTCAGAAAGGAAAAATTGCGTTATTTTCACATCCAACTAATGTTGTTCCTCGCATGATAAAGCAGATTAAGTAAACCAACAGAGACATAACCGGGGATAATTGGTATACGTCAATGGAGTTAACCAATGACCTAAGGGAAAAGCGGGCTTACCTATGAAGGTATAGCAAAAAAGAACTAAATTCTGATAACTCAAGAATTTCTGCTGCCAGATAGAAATAGATCTGTAGGTTCTTCAATTTTCGAATTTACATCCGACAAGACCTTGGTATCGAACATGCCAAAACAGGGGAAATCTGTTATTTTATTATCATCCGTGCTGTTCATGAAGATGCAAGGAAACCCGAAGCTATTATGTTTTATAACAGTACCGAAGCTGGTGTAGGTGCTTTAGAGAATAATGCACACACTATTCCACCTCTCGACGAGGACAATGACAATATTTCACTGTATTTTAAATTTTGGTGGGAATAGTCGTACTAAACCAGTTTTCTCTAGGAGAGGAAATATCTCCCTACAACTTTCTAAAACCAGGATTTTCATTATGCAAGTAAAGAATTTACAATTAGAAAGTGCCCCGTAAAATGCGTTATCTCGCAGCCGATATTATTGGAATATATATGAAAGACAAATGTACACCAGTGCTTACCCAAAATCTATTCAAAAAAGGAGGTGTTCAGTTTATACCGCAAAAAAAAATACGGAAAAACAAATACAATTTGTGTTATGTGCAAATTACCTACATATTGGCAATGTGCTTTAAAATGGTGCCCAAATTGCAAATAAGTAGTTTCTCTGAATTAAGTTTTTTATATTTTACAAAAAAAAAATTCTCACCTTAAATAAATGGCATGTTAATATTTCATTGTTAATTTTATTATCTTTAAATTGGGTTAGAGTGACTCGTCGATATCAATTACGTCACAACTATTTGTTAATAGCAGTTACGGGTTATATTAAAAAAGAGCATTGTAAAAATTGCCCTGAAATACGTCAGAACCAATTTAAACAGCAACATTCATACTTTATTGTTTTCGAATGGCTTTAATTGGGATCCGCAGAGTACCATTCATTTAGTTCGAAAAATGTGAATTATTGCGTTCATAGGGCAAAACGGCAATTAGCTTTACAAGCCGTGGGAACACTAAATGGCCTCAAGTCAGGGCTGATTTGTTGGTTGTCTATTGCGATAAAAAGGCTGTTAGAGCTATTGAAGCTCTAGCAGTTTTATTATGTGCAATAAAAAGCGCTTAATAGCTTTTTCGTCAATTTGGAAGCTTTAATTTAAATATATTGTTCAATTAATGTTGTATTTTCTATCGTTATTGGGGTTTTAAAACATTTCATTCGGAATGTACAGAGTATAGTGCTCACCTATCCTATTCCGTAAAAACCGTAAAGTATGAAGTATGAAAGTATACATTTTGTCGATCATTATCAAAACGTATAAATGAACTCCAAACCTATATTAAAAATACGCAACTCCACAAATCACATATTTGTCAACATGCATTTAATAACAATCACAGAATACAATGGAACGCTTCTAGTATTTTAGCAAGGGAACCATCATCTAAAAAACGTAAAACTGAAGAAAGTGCTTTAATTTTTTTAAACAATGGTGTATGTGTTTCTTCAACTTCTGTTAGTTTCTAAGAGCACGTGGTTATCTTTGCTAAAAACTGATGTTGATACGGGACAGATAAAAATTATCTAAACATTTTAACAAAAATCATTGAATTCTTCCTAAACGCATCACCTCAAAAACGAATCAATTATTTACTTAATAACACCTCAATATCACACTAACCTAAAACACCAGTAACCAGTAATTATACGATATGACATTATTATTGTCATCTTGTCAAAGTCAATTCAAAACTTGACAAATTTGCAAGCTTTTTACTGTTATTTTCATTTACTAACCATTTTCATTTTTAGATTTGTTCGTTCTTGACAACGAGGGCAGATTTGTACCTCGAAACGTCGACCGTTTTCCAGTTTTTTTTAGGGTTTTCAGCTCCGTTACGCCTCTTTCAGACGATACGGATTTTAGCCGGTCCGGTTTGTTGGTTTTAACGTGTAGTCCAGTAGTGCATTAAACTAACTGTCACAAGGTTTTAATGCACCAGTCAGGTTAAAACCAATAAAACCGGACCGGCTAAAATCCGTATCGAAAGAGGCCTTAGGGTCACTAAACTACTTGTGCTGTTTACACCCTGGAGTCAGAGCTGAAGAGGCTCTACTTTTTCCAAAAATTGTAAATAGAGGTGGAGAGAAAGGCAAACATTTGTAAGGTAAAGAGAACGTAGATATTTTAACGGCTTATTTTATCATGATCGGGTAATGATTGGCTTTTTTTTATGATTCCTATCTTGACCGCGTGTCGAATAGGAACTAGCTGGTATCACTAGTGCTTGGTACTGCGGTTTTTAACCTTTCACGATCGTGCGATCATTATTTACCTTTATTGGCTTGCTTCTTACAGTTTACGTATCTAGTAAAGGCCGTACCGAGTTTAACCTCAACAATTTTCTAGTCTCCGGGGACGGAACCCCGGCTTTTGCCCAAATTATGGGCGATTACACGGAGGACGAAGACACCCTGTCTAATGTATCGATGGAGTCTAACTCCGACAAGAAGTACTCCGAATTAACAGTTAAAAGAACCAAAAACCGAACCAGGAGCCTCGCTGAAGTGTGTGTTCAATGTAGGCTCGATTCCGAGAAGCTAAAAGACATCGATAACTTAAACCAACACGATTTGTATCGGCTTATAACGAAAATTAGGCAGCATATGCGTGACACACACCCTACAGGCATCAAACGCCCTATTACGTCGAAAATAGACACGGGAAAAAAGAAGGCTGGCCCTACGAGCCTTCTTGGCGCAGAGAGTACCAAAAAACTTAAGATCACTGGGTCAGAAAAACTTCAAGCACAAAAAACTGTCGACACTGCTATTGAATTGCCGTTAGCAACAGCGTGTTCCAGTCACAAAGACGATTCTCGGATTATGGCTCCGCCGCCGACGCCAATTTCTGCGACCCTGTTACCTCAGCCCGACAAAGATCCTTTTAAAACGCCTTTTAAACAATTGCATTTTAAAAGAAATTTCAAAATCGTCACTCTTGACATGGGACAACCACCCGTGCCCATTAATAACAAGTTTCAACCCCTCTCAGACATCAACACAGAGGATGAGGATACCGTAAGCGTCGCCTCTACTTCGGCCTCGAACGATGTACGCCAAAAAACGGCCCCTAACCGTAAAAGCAAAGCGCCCGCCAAGCCTAAAACCTCAGCTCTACCGCCCGTTGTCATTAAGGGCAGACCGTCGGACCACCGACAACTTAGAGAGGACCTCAAAGAAATGCGCATAAACAGGTACCAACTTAAATATACCAGAAATTCTGTTATTGTTTACTGTGACAACGCAAATGATTTACATGCATTAAAACGTACGCTCGATCAAGAGAAGACCGAGTATCATACCTACGCGGAAAGTCAAGAAAAGACCAGGGCCTTCGTACTACGCGGCCTGGATGGGGATATTAAGCCACAAGACGTCACAGAAGCCCTAAGTGACGAATATAACATCACCGCCAAAAACGTGTATGTAATGCGCAAAACTCGAGCTCCCATGTTCCTGGTTATACTAGGAACTAACTATAATTTACGTAAACTTTCCCAAGAAGTTAAGACAATCATGTGTGTCCGTGTTAACTGGGAAATCAGGCGCTCAGGCAAGCCCGTATTGCAATGCAAAAAATGCCAGCAATACGGGCACGCCAAATCTTACTGTAACCGAAGGGTCTCGTGCAGTAAATGTGCGGGCCCGCATGAAATCATCGACTGTACCTCTGACCATCTAAAATGTGTGAATTGCGGCGGCCCACACAGGTCGATTGATGAAAACTGCCCCGTTTTTACTTATAAACTTAACATCATACAATCCGCGGGTGCTAAGACAAAACAAACTTTCCGCCCCGCACCACCACCGGCCAACCCGGCCTGGAGAAATCCAAACCCGAACGTAGCAGACGGCCTTAGAGGCCAAGGCCTAAGCAATGGCCAACGAGGAGAAGAGGAATTCCAACAGCAGTTCCCGCCAATCCGTGGAAGACGGGAGCGGCAAAGCCGTGAAAATCAACCTGTAGTCAACCATAACACAGCTCAAAAGGTTAGTGGTACTGCACACGCCAATAATCACATTCATAACTCTAATTCTAACAATCTAAATATTGCTAATACTATGGCAAATCTTAACAATGTCGTAACTAAAATTGACAGTTTAGTAAACCTTGATCAGCTTTATTTAGCGCTGGACACATATTCTAACATGTTAGAAGCGTGCCGAGGGGATAAAGCGGAGATAATCCAAGCCTCGCTCCGCTTTTTTTCGTGTGAATATGCAAAGTTCAACGTATAAATGCTTCTTATTGCTAGTTGGAACTGTAATGGCATTAGATCTAAGCTGGGCGAGTTTCGTAATTTTATGTATTCGTCCAATTTTCAGATTGTTTTCCTCAATGAAACGAATTTGTCACCTGATTTTGTGTTTAAGATTAGGGACTATAATATCGAGCGTTTTGATAGGCCCGATCGACCCGGAGGAGGCGTGGCCTGTCTCATACATAGGTCGCTCCACTATAAAAGGATACGAAATCTTCGATCCGCAATAGAACATATCTGTCTCGAGACAGAGAGCGGCTTACGTATTTGTGGCGGCTACGCGCCCCCTCGTCTCCGCCTCACTGCAGCCGATCTCTTTGCTCTTCTTCCGCAGAACCGAGTATCCCTCCTTATTGGCGATTTCAACGCCTCGCATGCCGACTGGGGCGGCACAACAAACGTGAGGGGTAGATTATTTAAGGGAATAATCGAAAATAATCTGGAAATGTCCTACCATCGAACACCTAATCCCACTTATCTCCGTGCGGACTCCTTCCTGGACATCGCTATTACTCGGGGAACGATAAGAACTTAAGCAGCTGCAAGAGCTTAACGCTCTAAACTCGGATCACCTCCCGATCAAGATTAGCTTATACTATAGGGTCCCCACGACGAGTGACACCGTCGTTTCGTATAAGAATGTTGATTGGCCGTTGTTCCGAGCCAGGCTAAATGAAGTGACTGTTGTCCCCGAAAAACTAGAGACCGTCCAGGAGTTAGAAAACGAACTCGCTAATCTCACGTCAAACATCCTCCGCATCCGTGATGCTATGTGCCCCAAAGTCACAGTCCGTCCATGGACGGAATCCCTACCTGAACCTGTCCTCAATCTCATCACATTTAGAAATCGCTTTCGACGTAGATGGCAGAGAAACCGGACTAGAATGGGCTCCGCTCGCATCAATGCGCTGACGGAGGAAATCAGGATTAAAATACGGGAGCATAAAAACCAAACTTGGCTAGACTATGTTAACACGGTAAGCAGGCTAGACGGGTCGCTGTGGAAGCTCGCCAGGCGCGTCCGCGGAGGCTACACGCAAATTCCGGAATTAAGACATCAAGGTCAGGACATTTCCAATGACCTAGGAAAAGCGGAAGCCTTCGCGGACTACCTTGAGGGCGTCTACAGCCGGGCGCCTAACACCCTGCCGGAGCAAGAGCTCTACTCGCAAACCGTCAACGCTTTCTGCCAACGTAAATATCCTATTCCCCCGTTAGTGCTTGATCGACTGAGAACTTCCCCTGCGGAAATCCGCAAAGCTCTCTGTCGTCTCCCGAGAAACAAAGCTCCCGGTCCGGATACGATTCCGAATATAGTCCTCAAGAACTTACCTAAGAAAACCCTGATCCAATACATGCATATTATTAACGCGGTTATCCGGCTGCAACATTTCCCTGATCCATGGAAGGTAGCGTGCGTGATACATTTCCCGAAACCGGGGAAAGACCCAAAACTAACATCATCTTACCGTCCCATATCACTCCTGAACACCCTTGGTAAGGTGGCCGAAAGGCTAATCTTGCCAAGGCTCACTAGTGTTGTGGAAAACCTCCAAATCCTCCCACAGGAACAGTTCGGATTTCGCGGACAGCATGGCACCGTTATGCTGGCCGCGAAAATCGCTTCGGACATTCATGAGGGATTTAACCGAAAACAGTCTACGGCCCTTTTGCTGTTAGATATCGAAAAAGCGTTCGACAGGGTATGGCACGATGGGTTGCTGTACAAGCTACTGGCGATCCACAGTATGCCACTTTACTGGACAGCACTCATCGGGTCATACCTTGCCGGACGCACATTTACAACTCGAATTGGCAAAAAAGCCTCGACCAGCAGAAGACTGCTGGCAGGGGTGCCGCAGGGTACGGTATTATCGCCGCTACTCTTCAATCTTTATATAGCAGATATCCCGTCAAGTCCCAACACCCGCAAAGCCCTTTTTGCCGACGACACGGCAATTTACTCCCTTAATCCTCAAGCTGAGGTGGCAAAATTGAATCTACTCGATCACCTAAACATTCTTATCCCCTACTATGAAAGGTGGAAGGTCAATCTCAACATGTCTAAAACGGACCTGATTATAATTACGCGCAAACGTAAAGACATTGCCATTACACCCCTAGTAGTAGGGAATACTGAAATCCTACCAAAGATGAAAGTCAAGTATTTAGGTATCACACTTGACAGTAAACTGAACTTCAGTAAACACATTCAAGCTGTGATATCAAAAAACGCTATGATTAAAAAGAGTCTAAGCCTGTTGGTCGCGTCCAGGTCATTCCTGAGCCCCGCCAACAAGCTTACCCTCTATAAAGCTATTGTTAGGCCTGCTCTCTTGTACGGTGCCCCAATCTGGTGTTCGGTCGCAAAATGCCATCTGAAAAAGCTCCAGATAATTCAAAACAACTACCTGCGAGCGGCGTTTTCCATGTCCCTGAACGATCGTGTCAGGATAGAGGACCTTCATGCATGGGCTAAAATCGACTATGTCGAGGAATACATCGACTACCACGCATGCAGGTTCTTCGAAAGTCAAATAAACGGATCGCCACTTACATCAGAAATCGCGAATCGCAGGTACAACCCGGAACAAGCAACACCCCTATGAGACAATTTACCGAGGAATTTCCTTATTTTTCAAGCAACTTAGGCCGCCTTAACCTCAGTCTGCCACAGGAAAGCTAAAACGCACACAATACTTTTGAAAATAACTTTCTAACAACTTTTATAATGCCAATTCTCATATAAACTTCAATCAGAAAGTATCAGGAGAGCAGAAGCACCTTGTCCGATGGTCAACGTGCTCGAGCTGCTACCTGCTGGCCAATCACCTGTGTTCGGACACGGGGGCGGGGCCTGACAAGGGAGCTAAGAGCTAACATTCGTATAAATGCGCACACGGCATCGTTTCAACTTTCAACTCATTCGATTCTAAGCCACCGAAGCATCCATGTCTCCGCAGCTGGCGCCGGGGGACTCGTCCCGTGCTATCTGGTGCCATTGCATTCATACCGGATTAGACTTAGCATACAATGCTAAGCCCCTACTATCTACTTGGGTAGATGTGTGCTATTAATTCATGTTTGTACATAGTGTAAATAGTAATCTTAAATTTCTGACTTCCTGCTCCTTGAGAGCAATTTAAGCAGGGTTTTTACTCACTTTTCCCTGCATTCACCCCGAGCACCAACTCACAAACTAGCAATAAGTACTCTACAACACCTAGCTTTTTGCCAATCTTTACATATAAGGACTTTGAAGGGGCTGCCCATGTAAAGTTCAACACAAAATGCAGTACCACTGACCTAGTAATTTAAGTAGGCTTAAAACCAGCCCCCTATGTTAGGGTGTCATCACCTGCTGGCCAAGGCGATGGGTAAACTTCGCCAGGCGTAACAGCAGTTGCAATAAAATATATTAGACTTGCTTAAGCTAGTGATGTAGTTCAAATACAATGTAAATTATAATGAATAAATGTTCTAGTTCTAGTAGGCTTTTTTTATCATAAACCCAAATCAAGTAAATCAATTATGGTAGTTTGGTGACAAATTGCACTAACTCGGTAAGGGTTCAGTTTCTAAACTGTTAATTTTTTTCTTATTGAAGAATTATTCTTCTCTTCTTGTTCCGAGGCTGCCTTTTTTGTAAGAAAATTCGTGATATCCATTACCTGAAAAATACTCATATCTAATTAATCTTTACAAGCTCGCTCTTGCGTTATAAAAATCCCGCCCAGTTTAGTAGGTTAATTTGTGCTCAGATTTTGAATTTTGTAATACCGAATGAAAGGATATCTATTTAATTTTTTAGGTTTATTCTCGACTTAAAATGATAATTATGGCAAAAACAAGAATACTCTAGATAAACCCTAAACCATTTTACTTACCGTAAGTTTTATAATACAACAAACACCATAATTAATTTTACACTCTATCAAATTACAGTCAGAGCAAGCTTAATATTCGGCAGTATTGCTAGACCTTAATAATAAGTAATAATTTGAGAATAAAATAGACAAAAATTCCCTTTAATAAATAAAATTATAAAGTTAATAAACTAATTTACGAAGATTGTTGTAAATTTTGGTGTAAGAATTGAACATTGCGACAGTTTTACTAAAAATAAAAATAACTCTAAGCAAATCATCTTATTGAATCCAAACATTATTTTAACACAAATTTGAAAATATGAACTGATGAAAACAAATGCTTGAAGTTAAATCTCCTCGAGTAGCTAGAAATAATGAATAAATAAGCGAACATTCAGACTATTTTTTGAACCTCCACTTGGTTTACAACCCGGCTGTACAGGGATATCCAACGCGGACTAGACAAGGCGATTTTTTGACTTTCCCTGTACTTTTATTAAAAAAAGAAACTGAAATAGCTATCTTATGTAATTTTCTCCCGCGAATTCGGCTATGTTCAGCAAAAAACAATTGAACATCGAATAAAAGTGCTAGGGGTCACTATGATATTTTTTTAAATGGAACACCCTGTGTATTACTACATTTTTGAACTCTCTAGAAAAATCTAAACAGATTTTGTGTATAATATCCTATACCTATCTATAGCTGTTTACCAAATATTGACAGTTGAAGGTCGGGCATTTTGACACTTTGATAGGCTTTAAAATCTAAACCGCACGAGATCAAAGAAAACGGTTTCCACATTCCTATCTTGGGTTTTCATAAGCTATCGAATGATAGTAACTTTGAATTTAACTGGAGGTTTAAAAGTTCCGGACAATTTCCGTATATAGCGTAGCCAATAAACTATCATGCCCTAACATCAAGTAATGTTGGCACCCGAACAAAACTTCTTCAAAACAAAAATTTTATTTTTAACACTTTAATTGACAATATACAAATGGTAAAAATGTAATACCGCTAAAACAAAGCAAAATAGTACGTTTTTGTTTGAATAAAAAAAAATTCGGTTACGTCTTTCCTAACTGGTTAGGATGTCAGTAAGGGTACGTCCATAATGAAGCACCGCACATAGCACTGCACCCAGCCTTTACCATAGTATCACCTATGCCTTGCACAGAGTATTGCTGAGAAGTGCCAACGTCTTCGGTGGCAGTTTGTTTTTAGCTTTAAACATGGCCCCATCATCGTCAGTAGAGGATGATATTTTATTAGATTCGAATTTAACAAAGTGGTATTTAATTAAAAACAAACCAAGGAAGAAAGTACACCCTTTAAATAAATAGCGAACTGCTATGGTGAATGCCATCACCTTTATAAGGATTTAAGAAAGGATTTTTTTGACGTTTTTTTGAGTACATGCGAATGAGCATTATGTCTTAAGTAAAATAGACAATAAAGTAAACATAGCTTGGAATAACTATCACGCTCAACCCATAACAGCTGAAAAAAGGCTTATGCTGGCACTGCGATAAGTTTTAATGAGATTTATATATTTTTAATTAACGTTAAGAAAAACTAAACATAGTTATAACTTGTAACATAAAATCCTTAGTGAGTCTGTCAATTCATTCCAATATTAATTTAACTTTTTACTCTTCATTATCTATTTAAATATTTGTTTGGTTAAACTTTTTAATAAGAACAAAAATTTCGGTATATTTTTATTATTACCTAATACTTTGGTAGGTACGTTTAGAAAGTGATAGTCAGATCCATTTTGACTAACTTGTAAATTCTCACTGAAACCATCTTCATTGCCAAATATCCTAGTTTGTACATTATTACTGGCCCGAAAGGATGACGTACGTCTGTTGTAAAAAACCTGATTGATTGCAGGAAATGTCATAAAATAGGTAGCCTGATAATTTTTGATTCACTTGTAAATTTTCGCCAGGACTATATTCGTTAGCGGATATCCTTGATTGCAAGTTATTACCGGACGGAAAGGGTGACATATTATGTTGTAACAAAACTTGTTGTTTGGACGAAATGCCACAAAGTCCGTGCTGACTATCGGGAATGACACTGTTCCATTGGGAACTATCATGAACATTGTGACTAGGGGTAGATCTTTGCGAAGTATGTAGCATAAATGATGGCCCAGGAATTTCATTGTCCAATAACTGCATAGCTGTTATGCTAAATTCAACTTTTCGTTTTGGATTTAAAAGTTTTACATACGGCAGTAAACTTTTAGAGAATGCCTCGTCTTCATTCATTTCCTTCTATTCGTTTTTGGTTCGATTTTCCTCCTTCCTTTTTAAGTAAGCAAGTTTTTCTTGTTCCCCCTTAACTAAAGCTTCTCCAACCGTATCGGTTTTTACCTACTTTTTGTGTTTTCAGTCTTTTGGGAAATGGAGCAACCGGAGTCGATGAGCCCAAAATTTCTTCAGAAAGGAGCGTGGTAGAATTCCATCTCGCTTGTAATTTCACCTGTGCTGTCTGCTACGCTTCCTGCTTCAGTTTGTTCGAAGGGTTCAGTTTCAATTGTATCGCAATTTCCTGTGGATTGTCAAGAGGAATGAGTCATAAAATGGCCAAACCGTATGTTCACTATCAGCATTGTCAACCCCATCTCCTAAACGTTTCGTTGCCATTTCTAACACATTTTAAAAAATTTCCCTCAGCCGTTTCCACTGAGATTTTGCGAGTAAGTACAACTGAAAGCAGAAAGAAAGTATGTTATTGATATTAAACCATTACAATATTACGAATTGTTATTTCTCTACAATCATTAACCACAAGTCCTTCTCGAGCAACAAAGGCACCATTTACAAAAACGAATGTCTAATTTTTCATGATATCAGTGACAACTCCGAAAAAGGTGGTAATTTGTGCGATTCATATACATAATGCTTTTGCTACAGTTTTAGAGAAAAGATATTTTTGTTTCAGATATTTCTCCACTGGCATATCATTTAGAAGCCTTGCTTTATCATCACACCGATCAAAAAGGTCCGTCATCGCTTGTTGCCCAGGCAAAGGCAAACTGCACCTATCAAAATGGTTAGAATATTGAGCTCTGAATTAAAGTGATTCAATTATAAATTGATTGACTATACCTTTCCTCAAAGGGATATTACTTGGAATTTAAATCAAGCTTAATATACATTTTCAGAGTGTTAACTCCTCTTCTTAGAGAATTTTCTAACGGAGCACATTGATACTGTTTCAAGAGACTTTTACGAGCTTGGAACTTTCCAAATTTTGTTGGGGAACTAGACGGTAAACATATCAGCAAGCCTTGCCCAAATGGAACATTATTTGCCAGATATTCAAATTGTTTTTCAAAACGAGAATGTACGAGCACCCGCAGGAAGACTAAATAATGAAGCAAAATTGGTACGAGATACTTTTAAAGTTTATTTGTGTAATAATCCTCAAAACTATATTTACTAGTAATAAAAAGAATGCTATTTACCTGTTGTATCACATTCAACTGCCACTTCACACTTCGATAAGAGAACACAATTATGGTGATTTTTACTAAACTAAGCTTTTCAGGTGCGCGCACGACCGGAAGTCGTGCAAGCACAGGAAAAGCTGTTTCTGGACGTGTAATGAACGATATTTTTCTTAACACCTCTCTGAAATCAAAACAAAAACATAAAATTATTGTAATTTTACGTATCCAAAATCATGTCATAATACATTTTGTATTAAAATGTAAGCAAACGTTAAACTTTCAAAACAAGCAAGACAGGTATTTATCTAATATTCATCAAGCGTTGCTATGGAAATGTGTTTGTATGCTTTGTTGCAATTGAATAGGCAGCTAATTTTGAACTATTTGTGACAAGTAAGGTCAAAATAAATAAAATAATTTTACTTAAAATTAGACTATTAACGCTAAAATGTACTAGATTAATTTTGTAGACTGCATCGCTGTATAATTTTAACCCAATTTATTATAATTTATGCTTATTTTGTGACTAAATAAGTGCAAATTGAGCAGTTAAAATTAGGGATCGGGAAAACTTACTTTCTTTGCTCTACAGAGACGTCGAAAATGATAGTTCGACGATATAACGTGATCGAAGGCCCGGAAAATACTACGCTACTACGCTCAATTTACTGTCCGATGCTCCTAGATACAAGGTCGATGTCCAGCAAGAGCTGCCACCTTTGGTTAACGTAAAAACTATTAGAAAAATAGCGGGAGTTTGAAAGCGATATCAGTTATTGACCGTATAAAAACGGAATGAAAAACAACCCTGTAGATAGGAATATTTTAACTGCATTTTTATTAAAAAGTTAATAAAATAAAACCACCAATACTAAAACATGCGTTTTTGATAAAAATCATTATATGTACCTATAAAAAATATATATATATATATCAACTGTTTGGAGAAAGACTATCACATTTCAATAAATGTAATTTTTCGGAAGAGGCTGCCAAATTTTTATTAAATATTAAACTTATTTTTTTTTTGTAAAATTTAATAACGCAATAATGAATACATTAAGGCAATATCTTCATGGCCTTAAAGTTTTGTTATTCTGCGATTTTAAAAATATACCGATTTTTGCTTTTTTTTCGAGTTGTGACTCTTTCCCTAATTTTTTGCATCTTTTGGAAAGGTCTTTTAAAGCAAATAAAACAGTAAAACAAACACAAAAAAAATGTATTTCTTCAGGCAAAGTTTTTAAAGTTTTCCTTTAAAGCAAGGTTAAGTAACGTACACGTAGATATGATAAAAGTCAAATAAAAAAAATATTAAAACTAATACAGTTAATATTACTTTATAGACTTTTATAAAAATCTTTATAATATTCTGGCATTACAGATACTCCACTTTTTTAGCAAATATAGACATTATGCTTGATTATTTATTGGCTGATATTCCGACTTTTCTCTTATACGCTGGTTTTAAGTTTACGTTTTTCCCTTTTGCAAAACTTGTTTCACTTGTTTTGTCAACACTTTTTTTCATTTGTTATCTGTGAACAGACTGGGGTATTAAAAATCACTTTGTGTAAAAGATGTTTTGTAAAAAATAAAATCTGGGTTATTCTTTCCATCTTTACAATTGATATGTTAGAAGTCTGAACAGGTTCACCTAATTCATTTTTAAATTTTCTTTAAAGCCAGATTCCTGGGACATCAACTTTAGGTCATAAAAGTCTTTGTAACACAGCTCATAAACAATATACGCCTTTTCTCGTTTTTTTGCTTGTCTCATGATGGCCACATACTGATCCGGTATATAAATACATGACTTTTTAATTTTTTATGACACTTTCAATTACCGAATGAACACGATCTCCTTCATTCTTGGCGTGACCAATGATCAAAAACTTATGAGTGATTGAGTTTATATTTTTTAAATTCAAACAGCCTAGAAGCCAAAATAAATTTATTTTTATTTTGACCCGTACAGTTATCACTATAAAATACAATATCCAATTTCGTTGATGCTTTTTCATTTAAATATTTTAGATACTTCCATAAACAAGATCCGACCACATTCGCATCCCTATTGGCGTGGCCTTCATGCCAAACATAGCAAAAAGCGTCGGTAGGTTGCAATTCATAAACGGTTAGATTGTAGACATTTAATTTGGATACATAATAAAAACTGGAAGATTCACCTTGAGTAATTGACTTTTCAGATGCGGAGCTGTAAGTGCACAATTTCGCAAACATTGAATTGTCAAATATCGGTCATCTCTGGGTGTTGCACATCTTTTACGTCCCTGACCAGGCCGCCTTTTGTATTCTCCAGTCTCATTCCAGTCGCCTCTCGGACTACAAAGGGTATTCCTCTAATATGTGCCCGTACACCATCTTTTAGATCAGCGACTTTGGTGTGGTTTTCATGTTTACTCGGTTTTTCACTCTCAAGGACTCCAGAAGATTGTTGTTTTTTTATAACTGTTTTAATTACAGTTAAATTTATCGATAAGGTTGCCATGAAAAACTGTTTACAAACACGATTTTTTATGTTTGTTTATGTTTGTTCTTGTAAGATATCTATAGCGAGGCTGAATAGTAGACATACAAGATAATATGAATCATCATGAATAATTTTTCTTTGCTCTTCTGAAATTTTGCTACTGCGTTTAAGACGACACTTTTCAGGATTGCAAGCTGGAAGTATGGATTTTGCCGGTCTAGCGGTAAGTATTTTGTCTGATGTTCCTTCTGGTTTTTAAATTACTTTCGTCGAAAAATATGCCTGTCCGCTATTTCTTAATTTTTTATTCCGATTTTTTGCCAGTTTTCTGGCAACCTTTTCCATTTTCTCACTTTGTTCTCCTTTTCGGAACAAGCATATTTCACGCATGGTTTTTGGGCTTTTTGGGTAGGCGCCGAATCAGAAGAAAAAAAACTATATAAAAATAGTTATTTGTTTTACTAGGCAGCAAAGTAGTAGATTGACTGCCGCGGCTGATAGTTCATAGCCGAGCGTAGCGAGGCTAGGAATTCAGCTAAGGCAGTCAATCTACTTTGCTGCCGAGTTAAACATATAATTTTTTCTCCGATTGTTTATAATGATATATGTATATTGTATATTTGCAAATTATTACAATTCCCACAATCTTTTTATTTTTCCTGTAGTGATAAATTAAGACAAAATTTGATAGAAATCGCAATTGTTGGAACGGTTGGTTGCTATGGAAATGTAATGTCCATAATAATTATAGTTTGACAACTTATGTCAAACGTTTTATTCCCATGGAGACTAATCACTTTGCTGCCTAGGCAGCAAAGTACTTACTTTGCTGCCTGGACAGGAAAAGTAATACTTTGCTGATTGATATGTGTCTGCAAAATTAATATTTGCTGTCAATCGGAGAAAAAATACTTTACCTTGAGAAATTCCCTCGTCATTGTCACGTGAAACGCCAACAATCGAATAACCTTGTGTCACTATAAATTAACAACAAAAATTATATACTGTTATAAGAAAAAATTTCAGCACACCATTTTCAATTCTAGTTGTAATATTACTTAAATCTTTAATTGGACCAGCGTGTATTTGTTCAGTCGTCGGTTTTGCCTTTGTTTGTTCTGCATCTAAAAAGAATTGAAATTAAATTATAACATCTAATTGTAAAATTTGGCATGTCGAAATCGATTTAGTGTACAACATAGAAAAATATTTTTTTCTTCAAACGTCAGTAAATCCATCATTACTCGACTGTGTAGGCGGCAGTAAAGTTTCGTTTTTCCTCCGCCGGAGCTTTACTTTTCACTTTTCCGCCGGCGGAGGTAAAAGTGTTGTCATATCAACATAAATACAATACAAACAAACATCAAAATAAGCGTCAACAACTCAAGAGTTATTAAACTAAAATTTGTATTTATCACTCAATTTGTGACTGCATTTCTAAAAATCACTAATTTAGGAACAAATTGGTTATTATTTAATCGAACTTACTCAATAACTGCTTATCAATACGGAATTAAAACGCAATCGAAGACTCAATTTTAAAAAATAATTATTGTTGACAGTGTCCACTGACAGCTTTATGTGACATTACTACAGCAACAAACTGAGCCTATTCACCGACACCGTACCGGTCTAAGCCGCCTTGCGAACCCACTTATCTTTAATAATAATTATTATTACTATTAAAAAGAGACGTTTTTGCATTAATTTGTCGACATTTGAAGAAAAAACAGCATATTTTATTTGGAGGAAAAGTTACTTTTCATGGCTTGCTCTCTATTACCAGCCTCACTCCGTTCGGCTGTTAAACACGAGCGCGCCATGAAAAGTATTACTTTTCCTCCATATAAAATAATATACTATTATTTTACCGAGTCTAGGATTCTAGGTTAGTTTGTGTTTGTATCTTATTATGTTTTAATCACAAACAAAGAACGATCGAAAAAGGGTCATAAGTTAGCTTTCCAACAAAATCTTTAAAAATCAAAAGCGTTGTATCTTAAAATAAGACAGTCTAATCACAAAAATTTGAAGTAAACTATATTTTTTCTAAATATGACACTTTTACCCAAAATTATTGCGTCTAAAATTAATTTATTTCGTTTTATGACTCTCTTTCTTAAAAAACGCGTACCTTTTCGCTTGGAAATTATCACATCACTGACTTGTTACCGTCTTGCGTCTTGCTTTAAGATTGCATTACGAAGCGAAGATGTGACATTTTGATGCAGCCCACTCTGTCGGTAAAGATGCAAGGTAGGTTTGTGATGGGTTTGCGCATAAAAATATGCGTTATTTTAAGCTAGTTGCATGGAAAATCTCAAAAATTACAAATTTTGAGATATGACACTCTTTCTCCAAACAAGCGATATATTACTTTCTTATGTCAAAGTCTCACCCAATGTGTACTAATAGTAACTAGA
This sequence comes from Pissodes strobi, assembly GCA_016904865.1. Classification (NCBI taxonomy): domain Eukaryota; kingdom Metazoa; phylum Arthropoda; class Insecta; order Coleoptera; family Curculionidae; genus Pissodes; species Pissodes strobi. Next base: position 76,920 of record MU182844.1, read on the forward strand.
AACCAAGTTACTTACTTTATTACATTTATTACACAAACATAAAAAATCTGTTTTCTATACGAAATTATTACTAAAAACGAAAACATACCCTAAACTAAAACATAAAAAAAAATTATTCGTCAATTGACAATACAGACTATTCGGTAACATCACCATCTTCAACTACAAGCTGAAAAGATAATTCATCCAAAACAGATTATATTCGTGATATAAATGGAAATTTTTTAAAATAAAAATCAATAATTAGCCCACTATAAGCGAAAATTATAATGGCACTTCTATGAATATTCAAGTTGATTTTCATTAGGGTAAACCATATATTTTTTCAGAATCACCTTTTACACTCATTTTATAAACGAGGTGTGTTTTGGTGATATAACCAGATAGTTCATAGTTTGCCTTACGTGATCCATACTAAAGAATATATAGCAATAAGTATTTGTTTATGTGAAAGTTAAATATGGCACCTTAGCCGGTATATGTTAAAAAAATACTATTAAATGTATGTTTTTACATAAAATATGTATTGTCTCGTATTAAATAATAAAAATAAATGTGCCAACACAAATTTCTGTTTCCTAAATACAAAAACTAAAACTCTAACTTATTTTTTATTTAAGCGTTGTGTTACTTTTTACTTTCGCCTAAAAGGATAGCCATTTCCCTTCCGTCCGTGGCCGTGGGAGAAAAACCACAACATTGTAGTTTGTTAATATGTGTGACTAATTTATTCTCAGCATCTTCTCTCAAGAAACTATCTGGGCCCATTCTCTTATTTTCTGTATTATTTTTCTCAATCCTTCTCTTTAAAGTTCTATAGGGAATCTTAAAATTCTTGGCGGCATCCCATGTACTCATCACACCTATCGATATATTGTCGATGGTAGAATTTAAATCTTCTTACATAAAATGTAGACATTTTCCTAAAAATTGAGTATATCTCTAAGAGGCGTCTCACCCTAAATGACAAATGGCATCTGTCCCGATTTTCCACTTAAATTTCAAAATTGGCGGCTGCAGGTCTTGTGAACGTTGATAAATATTGATACCGCGTTACAGTCACGTTCGTGTCTCTCAACAAACAGTCGAAACTTTACGTTGGGAGTAATCGTATTGTGGCATCTCTCCCGCGCTGGCGTCTTTCCCGGGTTTACCCAATACTACCAAATAAAAAATAAAAAATATTTTTGAATAAAATATTTTAGGTTTTACAGCGATTTTATCAAATAACTCAAAATATTCTTTTTGGCACTTGGCCCGTTTTTTATTTGAAGTTTTCAATGTCCTTCCACTGAAAATTTTTTAGATTATTATACTGGTTTTCAATTTTAAAAATTTCCTTTTCATGGGCAAATATATTTTAAAACGGAAGATTTTCAAAATCTTTAAAGCTTGTCTGAGATAAAATAATACTGGAGAAAAATGTTCCAATTTTTTAAAACAATCTAGATTATTGGGTAATTTTTTACAACATTCTTAGAACAGTTATTTTATATAATTGCACATTCTGGCATCAACCCCTTCAATATCAGATGCATTTAAACCACTCTTTTTTACTTCCCAGTCATTATCAAGATTTTTTGTTATTGTATTCAATGAGTTAGTTTGAGTAAAAACTAGTTTAATAATTTTTTTAGTCAAAAACAAAATTAAGTTTTCTATTTCGATAAAAAAATTTTGAAAAGATAAATTTAATTTATTTACTTCATGTAGTATTGGCTTTAAACATACTAAATACAATAAATTTTTTTCTCATTTAACATGTCTCTTAACAAAAGAGCTATATATGATTTTTCTGCATCAACAATTGTATTAAAATAAACTTTTAGCTCTTCATAATGTTCAATTATAATATTCATTATATGATATCTACATAACCATCTTGTAGCTGATAACTGAACATTGTCATTTTGATTAAAAGTATCAAATACATGTTTATATTCAGCCCTTTTTAGTGGTTACAATGGAACCAAATGAAAATTTCCCTACACATAAAATCCAAATTTCGGAGTAACACTTCGGAGGCTTCACTAGCTGCGTTATTTAAAGAATGACATATACATTTTACAATTCGCAGCTTAGGACTATCTGCCCTAAGTATTGTAAATACCTAGGATTGTTTTTCCACACACGTTATTTGCACTATCTGTGCCTAAGCCAGCCAAATTTTTCACATCTAAATTCAAACTTTAAAAAAAAATTTTAGGGTTGAATACAACTGCTCCGCTGTAACTTTTTTAGCTTATATTAAGCCTAGAAAGTCAGTTTTTTTACACTGCTTACTACTAAAATACCATGCACAAACACAAAAATTTTTTGGTTGTTATGTCTGTGTTTTCATCCACTATTAAAGAATATTTTGCATCACCAATATCTTCCAAGAGATCTTCTAATAAGAACGGATATATAACAGATCTTCTAATAAGAACGGATATATAACATTTTTATTAAGGCATTTTGTACAGTGCTGCCGAATAGAATTGCTTTTCGAAGTTATTTTTAAATTATTTAATAATTCACCTAAGTGACAGATGTAATCGATGAATGACAAGCAATATGAGCAGCTATCATGAAATCCTTAATCTTGGCCTCAGATGAAATAACAGTGATGTGTTTTGTTATTTGATTTGCTGGTCTTACATTTATTTCTGAACATTCATTTTCATAATACCTCTCTGAAAACTATAATTTTCGACGTCTCTGTAGAGCAAAGAAAGTAAGTCTTTTCGGTTCGGGCACGGGAAAAATTAGGTCCGGAACGGGAAAAGTTTTCCCGCTCCCTGATTTTAAGTGCTAAATTTGCAGTTATTTAGTCACAGAATAAGCATAAAGTAGAATAAATTGGGTTAAAATTATACAGCGATGCAGTCTACAAGATTAATCTAGTACATTTTAGCGTCAATAGTCTAATTTTAAGTAAAATTATTTTATTTATTCTGACATTACTTGTCACAAACATTTCAAAATTAGCTGCCTATTCAATTACAACAAAGCATACAGACACATTTCCATAGCAACGCTTGATGAATATTAGATAAATACCGGTCTTGCTTGTCTTGCAAGTTTGACGTTTGCTTTCATTTGAATACAAAATGTATTATGACATGATTTTGGATCCGTAAAATTATGATAATTTTATATTAATGTCTTGATTTCAGAGAGGTATTATGAAAAATATCGTTCATTACACGTCCAGAAATAGCTTTTCCTGTGCTTGCACAACTTCTGGTGTTCGGCTACGCCTCACACTAGAAACTGTTATGCGCGCACCGGAAAAGCCTAGTTTCTGGACTGGTAATGAAATATACTATTAAATGGAGTTTTGACTTGGCATGGCGAAGTAAATCGGTTTTGTGTGCTCTAATAATTGTACTTTTGCATATTTTACAAAAGGCTTCTCCATAGTTAGCTGGGCCTGGATTACAAAGCCAACCTTAAAATTAAATTATTAATATAAATAAGTAAATAAATATTAACAAATTTTTAAAATACCCTAAAATGCCTACCTTTAGCCCACGGTTCAGATAACCACGTGCTATTAAATATCCTAATTGTCTCAATTTTACCTATTTTATATTACTATTGCCTGCTTTTTGTTGCAATAAAATAATTATTATTTTGACAGATGACAGTGATGACACTGATGACAGATTCACAGATTTTAAAAGTCAAAAGTCAGCACACATATTACATGGCACTCTCAATTCTTCTTTTTTTGTATGAAGCCAATGGGTTAAAGTTTGGGAGTGAGCACCACCTTGTGGCGCCTGGCTCATTTATCAAAATTTCAAACGCCGTTTCAATTTTGAATGCCCCACTTTGGCATAAATGCGCCACATCTGGTAACACTGATTACAAAAGCATATATACCTATAACAAGAATATATCACGCATTACCCGTTTATGCAATGAGCTGTACGTGTAACCGACACAGAGAGATGGATATATTTTCGCCGTATGTATTTCGCATAAGTCTGTCTGGTTAGGAAACCGGTAGATATGCGCAAAATCGGATATAAACACGTTTATTGGCTACAGAGCAAGCATCGTTGTCTACGCTGACGTCGTCGCCGTCGCGGTAATAAAATAAAACCGGCCATGTTGAATATCGACCTGTGATTGCTTGGTTTGTATTTTGTTACAAGTTTGTTATTTTGGCGTTATCACAAGAATATTGCTTCCTATTCTCGTGGCGTTATATTATCGATTATAGAGCATATTATGTCCTCAAAAATGCGTGGAAAGAAACATTGCTATATTTATATGTAATATTTACTGTATACAATAATTTTATTACCGGAAATTTTCAAGTATTTAAACTACTCTTATTATGTATTTTAAGTTCGTAATTTCAGTTTTCCTAAAAAAGGAATATTATTGCTTTTAACCGTAAATTTTCGTTTTGACGATAATGAAAAGTGGAATATGTTTTCACGTGCATTCGAAACGCAAAAATTGCCTCCTAATATCTTATTGGCAAGAATTCATGACATGCGCAGTTCGAACCGGTTTCCCGAGTAGACCGACTTATGCCTAGTTCATATACATTCGTCATTTAGTCTTGGTTTCACGTAATTGGAATAATGCGCGATATATTCCTATTATATATATGATTACAAGGCTAAGTGCGGTGCGGTGCTTCGTTATGGCCGCCCACTAAGTCGCTAAAACTAAATGCGTAAGTTACAAGTAAACATCACTGTTTTTTTCTCAACTCACGCGCAGCCCACAAGGCACCAGCTAAAGCACTGCTGACATCTTATATACATATCGCCTTTTTTGGATTACGAATACAATCCGTTGCAGAAGAATGCATGCCACGTTGCTACCGTAGCCTTCTTCGAAATGTTCTTTTTTATTATCTGTTTATCTAAAGTTAAATTCCTATTTTTCTGTATTTGCTGAAATACGTTTCTCTTTTTCCCTAACTTTCTCTTTTCATTTTTTATATCAAGAGTAGGAGAGATCGGGTACAAATGTAACATTGTTACTTATGATTTTATAAAACTATTGAGTAAATAAGGTATTATTATCTTGTTTGGACATTTCACTACACCCTACCATATAATATACTAGGTGTTTTGTAAATTGGGAACAAGGAAAAATATAATAATAGCTAATGCAAAGTGTTACAAATGTACCCATTCATGGGACACTTGTAACACATAGAAGGGACAACATCAATATACTATAATAATAGCTAATGCAAGAGTTACAAACGTATCCATTCATGGGACACTTATAACACATAAAAGGGGCAAATGTAACAATATCAATACTATAAACAAGCCATAATATTTTCGAATTAAAATACATTTTCATTGTATTTTAATATTAACAAAAAAAATATTTATTAACATGTTACACATGGAATAATTTAAAGGCATGCATATGTCAAACAAAAAGTTTTACCTCTATAAAATATAAAAAACTAAATAATTAATCGCTTTCATCATTGCTATCGCAATTTAAGCAAAAGAAATCAATAAGTAATTTATTAGCACATTTTTCGTGAGCCCACTTTTTACATTATTTGTTACAATGAATCCATGTAACGCTGAAATTTTCGGTGTAAATTTTATGACATTAGGGGCATATCGAATCTTCGGTTTCATCATCTGAACTCTCTAACCTGGTATCCTTGCAACTTGTTTTGTTCGGTTTGTAGTCACTTCTTTGCGTTTTTATTTCCCCCCATCCATTTCCGTCTATGTTTGTTTTTACTGTGCTTCCTTTTTGTTTCCTTAAAGTCTCTTCTTCTAGCAGTTTTTTCTCTAGAGTGTGTTAAAATAGCGCATTGTTTTTTTCTAACTTTTGTTATCTTTTTTGAAGCACTAGTTACTTTCGGAAGTAATCTGATATTTTGTAGCACTGTAAAATAATTATTGAGCTTATCCTCAGGTGGAGCAGCATCTAACCTGGAACTAGGACCTGGAAGAGCTAGGTCTTTAGCATATTTTCTTTCTTGAATTGGTTCGTCTTTTTCATCTTCATTTACTCCTTGAGATGTGAAAGGCTTATCTGTAACGAAGAGGGTGCAAATTCTTCATATCCAAAAATATCCCTATGAACACCAGTTATTTTGGAATTTGCGATAATATTCGCTGAAGTAGTGGCTTTTGGAAACGCTTTGGCAATGACGCCGGGAATATCATAGATTATCAACATTAAAAAACGATTGGTACTTAAAATGTT
>MU182844.1:83514-102061 GCA_016904865.1 Pissodes strobi
TGGAGAGCTAGGTAATTTAAGTTTATTTTGAATTTGTTTACGGTCACGCCGGATCGGGTGAGATTTCAAAAATAGCGGTGTGTTTTTGGTGGATTTCTGAGTAAATTGTCTAGTCGAAAATCGAAATATTTGTTGAGTAATTGATTGTGAAAGACGAATGGCAGACAATATATCGCTCTTTAGGTGCCCAAAAGGGTAGGTATGTATTGGTTTATTATAAGCTTTTATTTAACTTCACTTGTATGTTTGGGTCAAATCTTACAAGTTAAATTTGTCCTACTTCCCATCAATGTTCAATATTAATATCGATTTATAGTGAGTACAATAGAGTATGTAATAAAAAAAACTTGCAGGTGTCGAGCCTGGAAAAGTACCTTAGAATTTATAAGGTCCCACAAATATGCGAATGATACACCAATGTAATGTTATAGCCGTATTAGAATGTGTGGTTTGCATTTTAATGAAAACAGTTTTGCAAATTCTTCTAGGAGCTGTATACATTCATATCCTGTTCCATCAACCGTGTTACCAACTAAAAAAGGTAACTTTTAATCAGATTTTGTGCATTTGCAAAATAATGTAAGATGGGTGCAAATATAGGTTAATCTAAAAGTCTATTACTTTAAATTTTATGCTAATTAGTTATTGTCGTAAAAGTAACGAAATATAGAAATTGCTAAAATGTAGACAATTAGTTTTGCAAAACTTTTTCCAAAATAATTTGTAAAGTTTTGCAAAACTATGATGTAGTTCATCCCCAAAATAAATTAAAATAAAGAATTTTGCACGGGGTATTAAATTTAATTCTTGAAGTAAGAAATAATATATTTTACTAATTTTGTTTAAATATGCAATCGTATTTACCGTATTTTTTTTTTAAATATGCTGAATAAGGCCTTTACCTTTTCATCTTTTTTGTGACTTCACAAAATATATTTTTCAAAATTTTTATGAAAACATATTTTATTATTTAAATTCCTCCATTTATTACGAACTAAGCGGGAAATTTTACATGTTCCCAATAGGTCTTTGACCAAAGTAAATCGCGTCAAACTCGGCTCTTATTGCCTCAATACCCCCTACATTTTTTACCGTCGCGTTGCGTCCTCGGCTCGCCTTTGATATGACGATTTCATTGAATTGGCGCTTATATTTTTAATTCTGTAAACTTTGCCCAAACATTCTTTTCTTTCTCGCTGTTTGTTTGTCTTTAAATTGTGTCGGGATTTCATAACTACTTTTTTCAACAAGCGATCGACCTTGTGCAACAGCTTCTTCAAATCCTGTATTACGATATTCTTGTATCCAGGTATAAAAAGAACGTAAAATGTCAATGACACCCTTTAAGTTAACATTCACCGACTGCCATAGTTTGCTTATATTGTTGACACTTGCAAAGTTTCGTACCATACGTGTACTGCTACAACAAACTCAAAAGCGAACATTTCATTTAAGATAGCTTTACAGTCACTCAGAGTTTCAGAATCTTTGTCTTGTAGATCACTTACACAATCTATGATATCATCAAATTGCAAAAATAACGCTTTAACTGCTCCAATCCGACTCTCCCAAACTTCCAGCGTTTACTAGATACTGAAAAAAGCACATATATTTTATTTACAAAAACCAAAAAATACTTTAACAGTTACAGAAGAGTTTGCTGCATCTACCAATAGGAAATTCCAACTGTGATAACCACAAGGCGTAAAGAATTCTCTTGGATTAATATTATATAATTAATAATAAAAACCATATGATTTGAGAGTTCGTAGAAAATTTATTAATTTGCAGTAGATAAAATCAAATTTTTAATGAGTTCTACGTTTTTATTTTGGGAAATCCAGAAGTGCACATTTTTAGATTCGATGACCTATTTTTTGCGAGGCCCCAAAGAGCGCGAGGCCGTCGGCAGTCTCCGACGTCGCCGACGCCTAGATACGCCACTGCCCCTATATTTTTAGCAATAGACTCAGCCGTATTTTTTACCCATAATTTTTCCTTATTCAGACATATCTATCTGAAAATTTTGTTAAGTAACATTATAATTTTGCAGCCAATACAACAATACATCGCCCTTCAAATTTTACAATGTGTAGATTAGTTTTTGTTACTTATATCTCGCTTGCTTGTAATTTAATATAAACTGACTAGAAATGTCCAACAAAAATGAAAAAAATTCAGCTTAGTGAATGTAGAACACGTAAAGTATGTAATGCAATGCCAATGATCAGCCGAACGTATGCGACTTATGATACAATGTATTAATATTTATCTTAAGAAAATTGGTCCTTTACAAAAGTTGATACAAAAAAACTACGTTTTGTTGCTAATTTTTTTTATCGTAAACTCGACCTCAGAGAAATTATAAAACAATTTTCATTCCTTGACATTGTTATAAAACAGCTAACTTAAAAAGATGCAGAAAATCTATACAAAAAAAACAGATTTTTAAACTTCATCCTATAATGAAAAAAAAATTGCAAATTTGTATATTACCAAATGAAAATAATTTGTAATAATTAAAATTTCAACATTGAAAAATAAAATTCTACAAATGTTTTGATTAATAATGATGATCCTATTGATTTTATTCATAAATGTTTTACAGAATTTAAGTAACTGAATGGAAGGTAATGTACAGAAAATCCATACCAAAAAATAGATATTTAAATTTCATTCAATAATGGAAAAAAATATGTTGCAAATTTGTATATTATCGAATGAAAATAATTTCTAATAATCAGAATTTCAATGTAGAAAAGTAAAATTCTAAATATGTTGATTAATAATGACCATCCTATTGATTTTATTCAAAAATGTTTTACAGAATTTGAGCAACGAAATGTTAGACTAATTCAAAATATTCTTCTATTCATCGGGTAGCGTTTTATTGTCCACTTATGGACACATGCCTCTTCAAGTTCCTTCTCTTGGATATAGATCATCGCCCGATATTTCTTCTTTATCCTCGCGGTCTCCACTGTATGATACACCACGTTCATCTTGTATAGTCTTGTCTGGTAATGTGATTTGCGTTGCTTATTTCCTGTTTATAAATCAAAATCGCGAGAAAGCAGCTGCAGATTACCTTAAGCTTGTTAAGTTTTCCTCTCACAGTTCAGGTCAGTTTAACACTTATTCCAATCTCTGCTTGTTGAGTTTTTCTATTCCGAATCTCCTTAACTATATTGATCGCTTTGCTCTCTATAGTAATTCGTGTTTGATCTGTGGTTAAGATTTTGGTCTTTGTTATGTTTCTTTACTTTTGTCATGTTGTTACTGATCAGGACTATATTGTTCGCAAAGGGGAGATGGTTCAAATGTTACCCCTTCTTTTGTGTATATCCATCTGTGATGGCAGTTTAGCTGTTTGAAGTCATCCTCTGTTGCGAGTGTGCTATTTATAGTGCTGAATAAGTTATTTGTATCTGCTACCTATTCTAAAGCTCAAAGTTTGAAAGAGTCAAAAGCTCGATTGTAATAAAAGCCAAGTTCAGTGGGATATTATATTCGTTGCATTTTTGAAGTAGTATTTTGATGTTTTGTATTTGTTCTATGATGCCGCATCCTATACGGAATTTTCCTTATTCAAGTGGTTGATAGCTGTCAAATTTATTGGAGAGCCTATTGTTGATAGCTTTTATGAGCAGTTTGTATGGGTCGATAGTTTCCTATGTCCAATTTATCACCTTTTGTTATCATAGTTTTCGGAAATCGATTCACTTTCGACACTGTTGTTAAAAATAATATTCAAAGACTTCACTATATGTAGTGTTTATTCTTAGCTGAACCATTTCTTTGGCAATGCCGTTCTCCGTGGAGGCGCGGTTATTTTCATTTGCAATAGAGCCAATATGTTCTCATCACTATAATGTCAGGCAGATCCTTCTATTAACCAACTTTATAATGTGTATGGTTTGTTGTTTTGGGTTTTTGGAGGAATGCAAATAATAATATAATTATTGGCTCCTTTTTTTGGTAAGATCATATCTCCCACATTTTATTGGGCTATGTTCGCCTTTCAGTGGATATAACCGTGTTTACCGATAAATTTAAGTTCTGTATTACGGTTTCTAGCGGGGTATCTTATTTTAGTTCTCACACATCTGTTTTATTTCTGGATACTATAGCGTGCCATTTCTTGCTTGCTTTTTTTTACTGAACTTTTTGATTGTGCTAATATTGTGCTGTTTTTGATTTTTCTTCATTTCGTTTGCATTGTGACGTTGTAAATGCTACCAAACCTAGAGATACATTTTCTTCCCGTTAACTGATAAATTTAGGTGGTTTATAACTATTAGAACCTAAAATACCACCTCTGAACTTAGAATTTATATCTTAAAATTTAAAACATCAGCTACTTTATACTTTGGAATATAAGAACGCTCGCCATTGGTATCGACAGATAAAGTTCCGAAGTGCTCTGTGGTCGTCTTTGATTTTCGAATGTTCTCTTGACGGATGTCGAGGATATCTTTTGGCAATTGACGTGGCCTTCTCTTCCGCGCCCTGAGCGCGTAGGTAGCGTAAAATTTGACTCTCGAAATTAAAATATTATCGTAGTAATTTTTGGCCAATTTTCGTATTAATTTATCATGAGATAAATTGGAAAGCACTCAGTCATCGATAATATGTCGTATTATCGGCAATGTCATTCCATAAATAAAGCACTTTATGTAAAGTGGGGTTACCCTTTTTCTAAAGGGCCCTACCTCGGGTGTGAACCTCTTTCCTCCGCCTGGCTTTCCACTAGCCTAGAGAGTTTCTCCAGTTTCATTCCTGTCCATTTGAGAACTTTTTGTCGAAGTGATGCTGACCGCATGACGTGACGTGCAGCTTCAGCGGAAGCAGTAAAGTTCTAATTGAGGCCAGCCAAGTAGTCCTATGAGTTAAGAAATACCCAACAACCGGTACCAGTGACTCCCAATTTCGTATGACCATATAAAAATGACATACAAGTAGGCCCTCTTATTTTTATCGAACTTACCGTTAAATGACTTAAGCGATTATTATATTTTATTGCATCTATTACCGTTTCTTATCGTTATTTGATTAACTAATATCGACTTTCTCCATATCGTACTTGAGATTATCGTGGTTGACAAATGTCTTTCTAATACCACTGTAATTATCTGATTTATTTTTGTGTATTACGTTTATTTTCCTATATGCTGCGCCCTTACTGTAGGCCATATAATTACCTATCTTACTTTTATTGAACCTACCGTTAATTGACTTTTAACCCTCGGTTAGTCGCGCGGGTGACATATGTCACCCACTCCCACTCTTCACAACACAGTTTTTTAACGGAAACGTTCTGGCGTCCATGGATTTTAGTAGCTGCTGAGCATTCGAAGCTCTTTATGGTATCCTAGGCGGGTTTATTGAGAAGTTAGTTGTTTTCCGTATTTTGCCTGATATATTCGACTGGGTGACATTTGTCCCCCGCGCGACTAAACGTGTTAGTCATTTTGAAATGGTGTGTTTATAGGTTTCTTAAGATATTTTGTATTATGTTAAAGTATTTATTGCGGCAATAGACGTCACCAATTTTATACAAGGTTTTGTACAAGGTTTTGTGATGTATCATAATATTTCTTACCAATATTATATCCCAAATAGGATAAATATAAATTTGCAATTACGTAGTTCTTCAAAACAACTTATCTTTTATATGTACATATTACACTGTATTTGTACATTGTATGTACATATTACATTTGTATTTGTATGTACATATGTATTTGTGTGTATTTTTTGTTTATTTTTTTATTTTTTTTTGTACATGTATTTATATGTATGTATGCATTTCTTTCTATGCACATGTTCTGTTTGTATGTACATATTACAGTGTATTTCGCAGATAGATAATGAACCGTCCACCTAAACGACAAATGGTTGTAACAAGTAGTGATCCAGATATTTGGTTAAAGCAGTATAAAGAGCTAAGCGATGAGGAACAGGACAACCGTATTACTGAAGACGAAAATATGTTACAAATATTACCAAATATTTTTTGTCTTATAAAAATAGTAAACACCCCCAATAATCCAGAAATATGACCATTGATTTTATTTATAATTTTTTTTCTTATTAAAGTGATCTAAATTGCGTGGGTGACACATGTCACCCACGCGACTATACGCGTATACAATCCTTGCGCGACTAACCGAGGGTTAATCGTTTATCATCTTTTACTATATCTACTACCGTGGCTCACCGTTATTTGATTGATTGACACAGACTTTATTCACTAAGGTATATGGTCTTGGTTAGCAAACGTCTCGCTAATACTATAGTAATTAGCTGATTTATCCTTTTTTTGTATTTCGTATACGTTCTTCAACGCTAACACTACCACTTTACGTTTTCGTCCATAAGCAGGTTACCGAATTGAGCTCATTTGGATTTCCCCTGTAGATCTTATTTAACCGTATATTTCCTTCACAGGTTATTGCCCGCTGATATGATCGCTGCCATGGTAGTAATTTGTGATTGCCTTTTAATTTAGGGGCTTAATCTTTATTTAGGGCGTTCTGTGATTGTCTGTTTCTTAGTCAGAACTATTTAGATTCAGATGATTGAACATATTTTAAGATTAAAGATTACTATAATATCAGTATTTTGAGTAATATTTATTCTACAGCAGAATCTTATCATTATCTTAAATGCGATATCATAATCTCAATTGGGTCTGAGACCTAATTAATCTTTCTTTGTATAGGTTAAAATATTTCATATTTAAATAGATAGCTTAATTGGGATATTTGATGTTTATTTTGGTATGCTGAAGTTAAGGTCAGGTTGAGTTTATCAATTTGTTTTAAGGTTTCTCGATACACTTATATAGGGTATTTTCCTAAATATTACTACCCTAATTTCAATGCCTAACAATCATGATATAGAAGTTGACAACGGATACTTAAATATTAACAAATGTATTAAACCACAATCATTAAATTGATTCATATAAGACGAGTAGATAATATCCCTCTTCCCATAACTCATGCTGGTTCTGTCGGGGATTCATTTGCTTACACCAGTGTAAAAATATATAACAACATTAATGTTCCGAGTGTTGGGCGCTTTCGAATTTTGCCCAAATCATACTTACTCAAAAAAACATTTTATTCAATTGACGAGTTTTTTTTAAAATAAATGATATGCAAATCCAAGTTTGAGCCCTTTTAATAATTATTACCGATTTTGTGACTTATTGTATCAATCAATTATTGTTTTCTGTCTTTATATACATTCATATTGTGTGTGTTTTCACATTAGAATTTTATGCATATTTATTTGAATGTTTAGGATTAACATTTCTCATTGTTATATTTTGCCAATTAGAATTGTATACATGTATTGATTCTTGGACAATAAAGTACTTTCATCATCATCCTCATCAATTGGCACTTACGCAATTTACGCTCTGGGACCAGAACCGAACAGGTTCTATATTGTCTAGTGGAATAACTGTCTGTCTATTTAAGCCTGAGGCGTAGTTGATAGTGAAAAATTAGTTGTAAAAACTGCTTTTGACATAATCATGTTTAAAATAAATAAAAGCTTAATAACTTAAATTAAACATGTTAAGAATGACTAAAGAAGGAAAGCTTTAAAAAAATTCAGACGAGTTACAGGTTAAACATAATTATTGGCAAACATTACTAGAAGAATTAACGTTAATATTTTCAGTACTCATAACTCATAAAAAAATATTAAACTTTTTTGTATTTATTCTTGTTTTATTATTTTTTGGTTTAAAATGTATTCGAAGTATCTTAAATTTTGCAAAATCTAACTCAAGTTTTAGATTGAAAAGATCAAGACGATATACTTAAGTGGTTGGCAGTATTGGTTTTTTTCTTTATTATTTTCCGCCACTTTAAGTGAAGCAATCAAAAATATTTCCTGTAAATTTTGTCTTTTTATGTGATGTTATGTAATACTGAGTTAGATTAATTTGACAAAAATGCAATTTGTGTCTTCGATGGGCCGTTTTATCTAAAATGCAAATTTTAATTCTGATGCAACGTTTATGGTAAATTATAGTTTTGGATGATAATAATGAAAGTACTAATATATATAAAATTGATTATTTATGATTAATGTAAAGACTGCAACATCAGTAGTTACAGATCTAGTAAAATTGATATGAAACCTTGACGTGTTAGATTATATTAAATGCTTCATCGTAAAAGACGGTAATAGAATTGAACATTATACGATTACTGTTGAATGATACCCCCTTTTGATATAACGAAATAATATTTGGTAAAACTAGTTCCCAAACTTGCACAGATAGGTTACATAGATTTACACCACAAGTCATACAATTTCAGTGTATGAGCAAATATAAGCTCGACTATTTTCTTGTATCCAAAAGCTTTTTTTACTCTTAACTGAAAAGTGTTTCCTGTGCTCGGCATAGTCCACAAAAAGCCCATCAATTATTTAATGCGCCATTTATCGAATAAAATGACACAATTGACGGCATAAGAATTCAATTTGAGTCAAATCCGTTTAAGAAGGCGTCCGAGGCTATACTGTATAAGGGACAGAGGAAATTGAAAGCTGAGTGGTCTAAAAAAAAGAACTTGTAAATAGAATGTTAATAGAAGGTCTTTAGTCACTTTGGACGTTTGTCAGTATAATCGATATGGATTTCGAAAGTTGTCCGAATTCTCAGACGATGCACAGTTGGGCAGGATTGACAAAATATGTCAAACAATTTTTGATTGGAAAATTGATATTTTTATAGAAATATTTAAGTGAATTTTATGTGAAAATCGATTTTTTTTTGTATAATATTAGGTGTTCATTGTCTTCAAAATTGTCGAAATAACAACAACAGTTCTTAGGGCGTAAGATTTTGGGGTTATAAATTTTCAGTTAAAATTAGTGACTATTTTAACCAGCAGCGTACCCACTTCAAATTCTTATATAAGTAGTTTTGTTGAAATAAGGTCGGAGTGTTTCTTAAGTAAAGTGAACTACTTGTTTTATTACTTACATATGTTTGGTTACAAAGTGAAGAATACCATTATTATAATCATATGTATATCGCATAAATGCTACACAACCAAAGATAAACATAAACAAACAAACTATATCTTAGATATCGCCGATCATCTATATTGTTGTGTGTAGAGTTTAACAATGTTGTCCTGTTGTAAAAAAATCTTTCCATATCCTTATTTTAAATGATAACAATAATTATAAAATAATAAATTAATATTTATTCTTTTTACATTCTAGGAAAATATTTGGTAATATGAAATACTAGACACGCTTGACAATTCGTTTCTTTCAGAAAACTAGATAAATCAGTTATTATTCCATCTACTTATTCAAGTTCTACATCTCAAAGTGAGATTGATAATCTCGTTGAAAACACTGACAATAATAGTCTGCCGTCGTCTTCTGAAGAAGTTGACACAAATATTTTTAAAACTGCAAGCTTTGTTGGGTACAAAATAAGTGGTATCGACCAAGATATACCTACACACGGTATGTCAGCGCTCATACATAATATGCTTTCTGCTTAACGTGACGTCACGTGTGTCGCAGACTTTTAGATAGGTATGCCATTTAAATAACACAGGATGCGGATTATAATTGATTTTGTTTTCGATTATTATTTTATTTGGCTGACAAAATAATATATTATGGGTAAAAAAGTTCATATTTATTTAGAAGATCATTGGCATTTCAAATTCCTGGAGCGACATAAAGTAGTTGACTACCATCATAGGTAAGAAAACATAAATTGACATTAAAAAAAAACAGTATTACATATATCAGAAAATTATGAAAATTTATATTATATTATATTTTTGAAGTGATACTGTTTTGGTTTCACGAGAGTGATTTTTCAAGGCCGCGTCACGACACGGTTTATGCAATTTTCGTGTCGCAAGAGAGATAAAGTGTATGACCCTCTTTGTAAAGAATAATTCAATTTTAATGAGACAAAGTGAAACTAACCGAAAGTTGATTGTACGACTAACCAAAACATCCAAATCTATTAAAATTGATTATAACATATTGGAACCGACTCAATTAACAAAAATAAGTTGACACGAATGGAAACTAACCGCGTTAGATCGGGTATTGAGTGATGGATCGAATGCAAGCAAACGTTTTTGAAGTGAATACTTTGGCTGCATGAGAGTGAGGCTGATCTTCTCGCAAGAGAGAAGTGTATGATTCCCTCACTCTCTTTCTCTCTTATGTAATCGATAAAGAACTATTCACTTCTAGTCGCGACTTTTTTTTAACGAATTTAAGAAATAAATTATACTTTATGAATTATTATTGTAAGTATTGCTAAACATAGCGTGATATTCACATTATATCACATTGATGGGTAAATAAAAGAAAACCCATCGATCATATATCTACATAAGTATCCTTTACGTTATAACAATTTTCTCAAACCCTGTAGAGAAAATAGAAAATAATGAAAATATTTCGACTTTGTTTATTTTACAAAAATGAGGCAAAAAGGGACAAAACACAGAAAAATTATTACTTTATTTAACATTTTTTTAGCATTAGTAATTCTTAACACTTTACGTTCCAATCGTTTCTCAATGTTTAAAAAAACGACAATTCAAATCTCGTAGTCTGATATAGGTATACCAGTTCTTGATAAACATAGAAACACCTCGTAAGGAACTTCTGTGTTAGTTAGTTTACTCATTGTTCGAAATTCATAGCTTTCTGTATAAATATTTTTCACACAGCAATGATATGCCATGCATATTGTGGAATTTAGTCTCTAAAACTCTAGTTGCATTTAATACATCTTCATTTGGATATAAAATGTTTCCTCTGGAAATAACACTGAACCAATCTTGTGAAACTTGGTCAATTTTACACATAATATGCATGGGACGTCATTGCTGTGTAAAAAACTTTTATTCAGAAAGTTAGGAATTTCGAACAATGAGTAAATTAATTAACACAGAAGTTCCTTACGAGGTGTTTCTGTGCTTATCAAGACCCCGTACATACATCAGACTGCGATATTTGAATCATAAAAGTAGTTTTATAAACATTAAGAAACGATGGAACATAAAACGATAAAATTTACCAATGCTAAAAAAATATGAAAATTGTTCCCTCTTTTGTCCTTTTTGCCTCATTTTTATGAGCTAAACAAAGTCAGAATATTTTTATTATTTTCTATTACCTCTACAGGGTTTGGGAAAATTATTATTAAGTATAGGAAAAAGCATACTTATAAAGATATAAGGTCGAGAGGTTTTCTTTTATTTACCTATCAATGTGATATAATGTGAATAGCCTACTATGTTTAGCAATACTTAGAACAATAACCCATAAAGTATAATTTTTTTCTTAAATTAGTTAAAAAAAAGTCGCGAGTAGCACAATACACGTGATAGAAGCGAATACTTCTTTATCGATTCAATAAGAAAAAAAGAGTGTGAGATAATCTTATACTTTATATCTCTTACGAGACGAAATCTTCATCCACCGTGTCGTGTCGCGGGCGCGGCCTTGAAAAACCACTCTCAAGTAGACAAAGAAGTATTCACTTCAAAAATATATGCATTCGATTCGTCTCACAATCCGAGATCTAACGCAGTTAATTTCACTTGGTCTCACTTATTTGAGTCGATTCAGATACGTTATAATTATTTTTAGTAGATTTGGTTAATTTTGGTTAGTCGACTAATCAGCTTTCGGTAAGTTTCACTTAGTCTCTACTTATTTTACTTGTTTGAGCCGGTTTCAATACGTTATAATCGGTTTTATAGATTTGGTTAGTTTTTGTTAGTCATCTCATCAATTTTCGGTTACTTTCACTTAGTCTCAACTTATTTTATTTTACTTATTTGAGCCGGTTTCGATATGTCATAATCAATTTTAATAAAATTGGGTTGTTGTGGTTAGTCGTCTAATCAACTTTCGGTTAGCATCACTTAATCTCAACTTATTTTACTTTTACTCGTTGAGAACATTGACAATATCCTGCCGTTGTTTTCTGAAGAAGTTGAAGCAAATATTTTTTACACTGCAAGCTTTGTTGATTATAAAAAAACTGGTATCAACCACGATACACCTACACATGGGATGTCAGCGCGCATACATAATCTGTTTTGTACCTAACGTGACGTCACGTGTGTCGCAGACTTTTTGATATGCCATTTAAATAACACAGACTGCGGATTTTAATTTAATTTATTTGCGATTATTATTTTATTTGGCGGACAAAATAATATATGGCAAGAGAGATAAAGTATATGACCCTCTCTCTTTTGCTCTCTTCCCAATTCCTTATTTTTAATTAGAGTTATTCAATTTTAATGGGACAAAGTGGAACTAACCGAAAGTTGATTGAACGACTAACCAAAACTAACCAAAACATCCAAATCTATTAAAATTGATTATAACGTATTGGAACCGACTCAAATAACTAACGCAAACTAACCTCGTTAGATCGGAGATTGAGAGACGAATCGAATGCAAACGTTTCTGAAGTAAATACTCTTTGGCTGCATGAGGGTGATTTTTCAAGGACGCGTCACGACACTGTGCTCATCTCGCAAGGGAGAAGTGTATGATTCTCTCACACTTTCTTTCCTATAGAAGCGATAAAGAAGTATTCACTTCTATCACGTGTACTGTGCTACCCGCGACCTTTTTTAACGAATTCAAGAAATAAATTATACTTTTTGAATTATTATTATAAGTATTGCTAAATATAGTGTGATATTCACATTATATTACATTGATAGGTAAATAAAAGAAAACCCCTCACCTTTATATCTACATAAGTATCCTTTTTTCCATATTTTGTAACAATTTTCCCAAACCCTGTAGAGAAAATAGAAAATAATGAAAATATTTCGACATTGTTTATTTTATAAAAATGAGGCAAAAAAGCATAGAAAAATTATTATTTCATTTTACATTTTTTTAGGGTTAGTAAATTTTTACACTTCCAATCGTTTCTTAATGTTTATAAAACTACTATTCAAAGCTCGTAGTCTGATATATGTACGGGTTCTTGATAAACACAGAAGCACCTTGTAAAGATCTTCTGTGTTGGTTTACTCATTGCTTGAAATTCCTAACTTTCTGAATAAATGTTTTGCACACAGCAATGATATGCCATGGAATTTAGTCTCTAAAACTATAGTTGAGCTTAATAAATCTTCATTTGAATATAAAATGTTTCCTCTGGAAATAACACTGAACCAATCTTTTGAAACTTGGTCAATTTTACCCATAATATGAATGGGACATCATTGATGTGTGAAAAATATTTATTCAGAAAGTTGGAAATTTCGAACAATGAGGAAACTAGCAAAGAAGTTCCTTACGAGGTGCTTCTGTGTCTATCAAGAACCCGTGCATATATCAGATTACGATATTTGAATCGTAAAATTTGTTTTATAAGCATTAAGAAACGATTGGAAAGTAAAATATAAAAATTTACTACTGCTAAAGAAATGTAAAATATAATAATATTTTTTCTCTGTTTTGTCCCTTTTGCCCCATTTTTATAAGCTAAACAAAGTCAAAATATTTTTATTATTCTCTGTTGTCTACATGGTTTGGGAAAATTATTATAAAGTATAGGAAAAAGTATACTTATATAGATATAAGGTCGAGAGGTTTTCTTTTATTGACCTATCAATGTGATATAATATGAACATCATACTATGTTTAGCAACACTTAGAATAATAATTGATAAAGTATAATTTATTGCCTAAATTCGCTAAAAAACGAGTAGCACAGTACACGTGATAGAAGCGAATACTTCTTTATCGATTCAATAACAGAGAAAGAATGTGAGATAATCATATATTTTATCTCTCTTACGAGACGAAATTTTTATCAACCGTGTCGGGTCGGGGGCGCGGCCTTGAAAACCACTCTCATGTAGCGAAAGAAGTATTCACTGCATATGTATATGCATTCGATTCGTCTCACGGTCTAACGCAGTTATTTTCATCTATTCTCAACTTATTTTAGTCATTTAGGTCGGTTCCGATACGTTATAATAAATTTTAATAGATTTGGTTAGTTTTGGTTAGTCGTCTAATCAACTTTTGGTCAGTTTTACTTAGTCTCGACTTATTTTACTTATTTGAGTCGGTTTTTATTCTAATAGATTTGGTTAGTTGACTAATCAACTTTCGGTTATTTTCAGTTGATCTCAACTTATTGGACCTATTTGAGTTGATTCCAATACGTTATAATAATTTTTAATATATTTAGTTAGTTTTGGTTTGTCGTCTAAAAAACTTTCTGTTCGTTTCACTTATCCTTACATTATTTTGCTTATTTGAGTAGGTTCCGATACGTTATAATCAATTTTAATAGATTTTTTTCATTTTAGTTAGTCGAATAATCAACTTTCGGTTAGTTTCACTTAGTCTCTACTTATTTTACGTATTTGAGCCGGTTTCGATACGTTATAATGGTTTTAATAGATTTGGTTAGTTTTGGTAAGTCGTCGAAATAACTTTCGGTTAGTTTCCCTTGGCCTCAAATTATTTTACCTATTTGAGTTAGTTCCGATACGATATAATCAATTTTAATAGATTCCGTTAGTTTTGGTTAGTTGGCTAATCAGCTTTCGGTTAGTTTCACTTAGTCTCTACTTAATTTACTTATTTTTGCCGGTTTCGATACGTTATAATCGGTTTTAATAGATTTGGTCAGTTTTGTAGTCGTCTAATCAACCTTCGTACTTTCACTTAGTCTCAGCTTGTTTTATTTTACTTATTTGAGCCGGTTTCGATATGTCATAACCAATTTTAATAAAATTGGGTTGTTGTGGTTAGTCAACGCCCTGAGACTAAGTGAAGCTAACCGAAAGTTGAAGCTTAAGTACACAACTGTACAAAACATTTAACTAACAAAAACCAAAACAAACATTCTTTGAAAACAAATCTCAACAAGACACTACACTTTTTTAAGGTAACTCCTCAAAAGTAAATTTGTTACCTAGTAGCAAAAAAAAACAAATGCCAAGAAGCATTTGTTTACGTAAAAAACTAAAACTAATCATTATATAACTTAACAAGGAAAAAGAAATATAAGAAATATACCTACCTACTAACTATTTGTTAGCGACTAAAGTTTATAAATAATTTTATCAAATTTCTCAGAAAGAGATTTGATAAGAGTTTTCTTTTATTCCATTTTTTTCATTGTGACGCCTATTTCTGCTCTCCTCTTTCTCCATACTGTCTTCATGATATTTTAAAAAAAAACTAGAGATGGTATAATTTTTTTTATTATTTTTTTAGGCAGCTCCTCCAGAAGATTTTCTTCTATCTCACTATTAGCTTCTTTTCTTCCTGTTGCCTCTTCTGTATCTTTTAAACCTTTTGAGGAGGAAGCAATAAATTGTGGGCTTATGTTTGGCTTTTGTCCCAGAATATAGTCAATATCTGAAAAGTATTCAAATTTCACAGTGTCTTCCCCAGTTTTCGGCGCTGACATATTCTCTTTTTTCTTTAGATATCTTCTCCTTAGATACTGTCTTTTACTTGGGACCTAGTGTACCCCTTCATTTTTGCCGTTATTTGATCCCAAACGCTATAATTTTTTATTGATGTGGACTCGAAGAGTTTACTATAGTGTTTGCGTAGAGAAATTAGTTCCTCAGTGAATTATGATGCTACTTTTTGTTGCTCACAGATTCAACAATTTCACTCATGTCCATGTCCGAGTCCATATCTTTATTATTGCAATTTGTATCCTTGTTGCTGTTAGTGAACTCATCAACTTCAGGAGGGAGTTCAAAGCTTCGAAAATTCGATTTAACTATTTCCTTAAGCTCTTCCGTCAATTTTGTTTTTTGCAATGAGCCGTCTGTAATTAAGAGACATAGCAATTAGCAATTGAAAATCGAGCAGTACGTCAGCAACGGCCTAATAAACGGCCTATAATAATATAATAAAAAGCCCTAAGTATTTTTAGAATATTTTTTTGTATTATTTTACATACCTTCAAGGCAAATATATCCATTAGTAATATACGGTTCATCATTAATGGTAAAAATAACTAAATGCTCCATTTTGAACCCAATGTATAGGCAAAGTATAGGCACACGTACAACAAAAATTATATATTTTTATTTTTTCTTTCCACTTAACGTTAAAGTCCAAATAAAAACATAAATAAAAGGTCTAAAATATTACTACGTTATTTACTGCAGTAAGAAATGTACTCCCTCTGTACACAAAACAGTGGATTCTAAACTCTAAAAATGTAATCCAGACTGTAAAAATTCCTTATTTTTGAACGCAAACTGTAACAGAAATGTAAGAAATGTGTACTCTGTAGACGTTTCTTGAACGTACCACAGGAGATGATTAAAAACTTAGAATCCACCTAACCCTATTTTATACTAAATATTAAAGACCAATCCTAGAATTCTACTAGTCACGCTCGATCAACCAATACATTGGACTATACGGAATTGATCCTCTATCTCTATTTAAACTATTCTTACATTTAATATTGTCAATATTTTCGTATGCGTCTGATAATCTCCTATCAGATATATTGTGAATTAATTTGAAATTTTTCATTTTTATTCTCTGACTATTTTCAAAAGCATGCTGGGCAACAATAGATTTTTCTGTTTTATTATGCCGTAAATAATGAGCTATGTGTTCTTTGAAACTCGATTGTATAAATCTTCTAGTTTACCCAAAATAGTTTTTGTTACACTCATCGCATCCAATTTCATAAATTCCACTTTTTTCCAATGTTCCAATTTTGTCCTTTGGAACATCCAATAATTTCTTAATGTTAAACTGAGTTTAGTATACTAAATCTACTTCGTCGACTGTGCTGAGGATTATATGGTATTGAGACATATTTTGTATTTTCCTCCACGAAGTAAGTGATATCGCGAATGGTCTTTTTAAACAAATGCCTTTTAATTAATGTAGCTGTCGTAGCCACATTCTAAAACCCGCCGTTTTATAAAATGTCTAGACATTTTACAAAAGGCGGCCAGATTGTCAAATTCTCGTTTAACATTCATTATTTTCCTATCTGGCTAGGCGGAGTGTAAAATGCCTAGGCGTTTTATAAAACGGCGGTCAACACGCGGCCAGATTATCAAATATTTAAGATTAACTTCTGCTTGACATTCTGGCGGGTGAGACGTTGTAGTCATTTTGTAAAATACAAGTTTTATTTAAAAGTTAGGGCAATCAAAATTTTAATCAATGTATTTAAGTATGTTATATCGGTAAATCTTGGGTTAGTTTTGGTTAGTTCTTGTCGATTGAGCCCCCGTAGCGAGCGAACCGAGCGGAGGGCCATGCAAAGCCATAATAATACCCGGATCGCAACTGAGCAAGATGCGATCCGTCAGCCGGGGTATTATTATGGCTTTGCATGGACCTCCGCTCGCTTCGCTCGCTACGGGGGCTCAATCGACAAGAACTAACCAAAACTAACTCAAGGCTAACCGAAACTAACCCAAAATTAAGAGAAAAAGGTATATAAGACATGGAACGTAACTTGAGTTTTAGCCGCTCGTGATTATCTTAACATTTGACAATCTGGCCTCGTGTTGAACGTCGTTTTATAAAACGCCTAGACATTTGATAATACGGCTAGCCAGACAGCAAAATAATGAAAGGTAAACGAAAATTTGACAATTTGGCCGCTATTTATAAAACGCCTAGGCAATTTATAAAACGACGGATTTTGTAATCTGGCTACGACATAGCTATAAATTATACTAATATACCCATGCATTTTGAAACACATATTTATTTTGAGAACACTTCATTCAGAATATTGTGTTGTAAATATTTGGGGTCTTGTATATCTACTTAAGTAATTTGAGACCTTTTCTCCCTTAAATATCAGATACCTTTCAAGAAAGTAAATATGATTTCAAGATGATACATTTTATCCTCTTATCCACTCGTGGTTTATTTTTTCTAGGGCTTCAAGTATATTTGGACATAATATGGGGTGAAGAAGGGCGAATCAAATGAAAACGAATAGGTTTAAACATACATTTACATTTTTTATTAGTAATGTTGGTAAGATAAAAGATTTTATTTAAATATGGAAGCTTGACTTAAAGCTAGCGCCACCGACTGTTGGACATATAAACAAAGCAACAATTAAAGCGTTAAGGACAAAATTTAGCATTAATTTTAAATGGATGTAACTTGAAAAAATAAATGCTTGATTATCAAAAAAAAAAGTTGCAAAAAGAGTAATTCATTGGCTGTCACTTGTATGTCACAACATGATTTGAATAAATTCGGTAAAAATGATACAGGGTCGAACAACCAGTTTTGCAAATTTTAACCCATGTAACTTTGAAGTTGCAACTTCAGACAATTGAATTATTGGCATTTTAAATATTAAAGTGTTATCTCCGGATGTTTTTGAAATTTTTATTCATACCTTTCCTGCTTTCGGAAAAATAGTATATTATTTTATATGGAGGAAAAGTGATACGTTTCATGGCGCGCTCGTGTTTAACAGCCGAACGGAGTGAGGCTGGTAATAGAGAGC
>MU182844.1:116742-130575 GCA_016904865.1 Pissodes strobi
TTTTTTAAACTCTGCTTTTAAAAACTATTTGAATTACAACATAAATCACATTATTGCGTTTTTATTCATCATTTTCAATGTCCCCCGGCTGCATATTTGCGAAGGACTGTGAATTTTTTTTCACAACGATGCTTCGAGTATCTTACCTCCTTTTCTGTAAATCTAATAATAGCAATAAAATGCCAATTTCGAGAGAGCACATTTCATATGTATAATAATTAGAAAATATGTATATTTAACAGACTAGCGCACTATCCGTTTTAAACCATACCAAAAGGTAAACTTCATATTTACATTTGTTCTCCTCTACCAAACCGTAAATTACCAACCAGCAGAAACTCTATACCTAATTGCACGTAAGTCATTACCTTGCACCAGAAACACTAACCTTGTATAATATTAACTTGCAGTACATCAAAGATCATTAGTTTTTATTATTTTTTTCACGCGGGTCCATACTGATCAGGCAGAATTTTACTTTTTTTACGCGGGGAAGATACTTCAGCCGCAGGTCGTTGCTGACCAGGCTAAGAGATACTTTTTGTATCGCAGGGACGGTACGCCAGCCGAGGGACCTTGTCCAGTGGTAGATTTTGAATGTTTGCAAGCTTCATAACTCATTTAATAAGTAATTTATTGTTATTTATGTATACTTCATATTAATAACCAATTTCAGCAAATCACCCAAACGTTAAGTTGTCTTTAAGGCCTCCATGCTTGATTCAAGCCCCTTAAATATAAAATTTACATTACTTTATGTCAAGCCCTAAATTGTTTCACTAATTCATTCTTGGAATCATCCCTTCATATTTTATACCTATGAAGTTTTTTCCAATTATTTGCTTATTTATATGGCTGGACTGACTTTTGTTTAATTTGACCTGGATTCCGTTACCTAAATCTGTACCGCATTTATGTCATAAGTTAAAAGTATTTATTATATTGAATCAAATCGTGATACATGTAGTGTATTGGTAACTTTATTTTATTTATTAGACTAATTTAAACTTGTTATTGGCACACCAGTTTAAAACTGTGTAATTCCCAAATAAAAGAGACATCATTATCATGTTTGTCTCGTGACACAAGAAAAATGTGTTGGTAGATTCATAATTGTTTTACCTATTTTTCTTTACCAAAGCCGATTTATAGTCAGATAACTGAATAGGTGCATACATAAAAGAAATGTGTGATTTATATGCTAATAAAATAATTTCTCACTTGTAATTTTACAAAGTTCACTTTGGAGTACTTTGGACTAATTCAGGATCGGTTTGTTTTGACTCTACTGTCTTAGTACGTTTTCGGCATTTTGCTAGATAATTTAACTAGTCACTATTTGACTTGAGAGGTTTATAATCAAATAATTGTTTTAACAGTTCCGCAGCCGCTCAAAGAAGTTGCTCTGTTGCTAATAACTTAGATTACCCAACTCGCAGCTGTCGAAACGTGGCCAGAGGGTAACCAGACTTTTCTTATTGATACTGTTGACTAAGCCAGCCGGTTTCCCGTTGTGAAGCCAACAGCCGTCGAAGACGTTGCTTTGGTATATCCAATTTTTCGCAAAGAGAACCCACAGCATTCACAGGTACTCGTATGCATCTCAAAACTGCTAGCTAACAAGTGTTCTAGAGTGAGTCGCGCATTTTCCTTTTTATAGAGGACCGTACCTCGATTTCTGTGACGTCTTCCGTAAATTTCTTTTATTCGGCCCTTCGCTTGTGATTTCTATCGGCTTACTCGTTTTAAATTTAACTAATTTTTGCCTGTGTTTATTCAATAAATTATTTTAATTAGGCAATGAATTTGATTTTAGTTGTAAAATTTGCAGGGTATGTCTGGGCCCTTTCAAACCTTTAAAACAAATGAAAAGTAAAAGACGATCGAAACTATTTTTCCCTGGCAACTTGATCCAAAATTAACCGTTTTAACTCGTTCATGGCACTGTAAATTGAAAATTAAAAACTGAAAATTTTAGGATGATAAATGCCGAAAAGTGATAAATGGAGTGCCATGGAACTCACAATGTGATTTACTATTGAAATAAGTAAAAATATACCGGGTGTCCCATTTAATATAAGAAGGTAAGGGTCACTTCCGGTCAAACCTTAAGTGACCGAAAACAATTGAATACGTCAAAAAATACATATTTATATACTATACCTTCATACCAAATTTCACTTGTTTATCTCTAAAAACAAAAAAGTTATAGGCGTGAGTCACTTTTGAGATACACCTGGTATTTATGTTTAATTTCTAAATTTCTCAAACTAGAATAAAAATTACGCTCATACTTTTGTCGTAGATATATTCAACGCTGTAGAGGATTTGTCTTTGTGGGTCACATTTTTTACCTTTTTCTCCAGTAAACACTAAAACCAAAGACATATAAAAATTACCAAATGTTTGCATGACATTGGAAATATTTACGTGAAGAGTGGTAAAATAAAGAATGAAATGCAATGAAGATGGCGGCCGAAGCGCGCCAAACATTTCATTTATGTTGCATTAAGTACGCCCACAATGACGCGCCGGCGCCATGTTTCTCCCGGCAGCGCACCATAGGCGTAACATTTTAGGGGACACCTGCTTGAAGTCAACGATTCAAATAAGCCTGCTGTCAAGCAGAAATAGTAAGCCATCACAAAAATTAAAATGACTAGACAAAAAAGAATAATTTATTAATATTGAAATATGCACATAATTAAAAAAAAAATACATTTTAAGTCACAGTTCGGGAAAAAACAATTTACGTTTAATTCATAATTGATTAGAGGATTAATAGAATAAATTAGAATGCAATATTTATTAACGGTTTTACCATTTAAAAAAGAGCCACAAAATACTGCACAACAACTTGCAACTATTTAACAAGTAGTAAATAAATTATTAACAATAAAAAATAAAATATATTCAGTATTATTTGATGTCATTTATAATATTATAATTACCTAGATGGTAAACAACAAAAGAAAATATTTATTCACCCAGATTGAAACTAACAATCATTTAGGTCTTGTAGGATTCCATCAAAAAAATTTTAATTTATTAAATTTGATATTAAAGAAATTTATATTTGTTTTATTTGTAATTTAATTTGCCAATTTTGATACTCGACGTAATGTAGTATTTACACCGTAGTTAGTCCTATGATATGTAACAAATGTGTGTGAATCTCAAGAGATGTGGAACACGCATTCAGTCTCACCAGCTGCAGTAATTCCAGAGAATTGATCATATTATTAACTATTTTAAATAGAGTACATAAATCAAAATATTGACGTCTAGAATCCAAAGAGCGAAGATTTAAAAGTTGCATAATATCATCATAGTTATATTATATTATGTTATACCCAATTTATATGCAATAAATCTCAGAATTTTTTTGCACTCTTTCAATATCATTTTTACTGGTAGAAGAGTATGAACACCATACATATTTCACTACAGATCTAACAGTAGCACAAAACAAATCTTGCAACATATATTATTGAATTATCTCAAAGTACGAATTATAAAACCTAACATTTTTAATGCACTGTTTACAGCCATCTGTATATGTTCCAAAAAGTTCAATTTAGAATCAAACCAAGAAGATTCTTTCTAAATTAGTAGAATTCACATTAAAAGTGTAATGGATAAGATTCTCTTCCTGGCAAAGGAAATAACTGTATAGTAATAAATAATTTTTATTGCACAATTCAAAAAGTTGATCGATGTAATGCTGCAAATCTTCTGTTTTTTAAACAATTTATAATTTTATAGAATTTGATATCATCTGCAAACGCAAGGAAAGGATTAGTTATATAAGATTTTAGGCCATTAATAAATATATTAAAAAGAAGAGGTGAGAGGTGGTCCCCATGAGGGACACCTGAGAGTACCGCTGTTGGTAAAAAAATAAAAAAAATATTTTTACAACTTGATATCTATGCCTTAAGCGATCTTTGCATCGTAAGAAAAGCTTCCATCTATACTAATTATTTCTAATTTTGATAAAAGTACCTCACTGTCAACTCGAAAGCTTTGGAGAAATCAGTATAGATTACATCTACTTGTGATCCATTCTCCAAGGCTTCCGATATAAATTGTTCATAAGTAACTAAATTCGTATGGGTAGAGCGACCCGGAAGAAAACTATGTTGTTCAGGAACAACTAAGCTATTTAACTCTGGAGATACCTACCTTATCTGTCAGTTTTGGCTTAAATAGAAAAAATAGATATCTTTGAAATGGCGCGGTAATTACAAATATCTGACCTGTCCCACTCTTGAAAATGGGAGTAACATGATACATTTTCCATACATTTGGGAAAACTTCCAAATTTAAAGATTCATTATAAAGAATTATTACAGGGTGTCGCTAGCCACCCGCCGCCGCCGGCGCCGGCTCCGATCTACTTGGGATTAAAACTAATTATATAAAAAACAAAGGAAAAAATAAAGTTCATTCATACGAAATAAAATTAATTTGGTGTTCATACTTCGTATTCGGTTTTGACGCAATGCTTCGTTTTTTTGTGTTACCTCATGATGAATTCTTATCTTAAAGTATTGCTTCAAGACGAGTTTTATTAATTCATGGCAGTGGCCATCGATGCCCGATTCTTCATAAAAGTGATTGCCAAAATAGTCATATGTGCCACTTGGCAACTTCTTTATAGTATTTATTATCAGGATATGGCAGAGATATTTTATATTCTTATTAAAAATATTTGTTGTTTTAGGAAAAAATCTAAAATATTTTCCTGCTGCATGACAGAAATTTGAAGGGTTAATTAATTTTCCATA
Organism: Pissodes strobi; assembly: GCA_016904865.1. Classification (NCBI taxonomy): domain Eukaryota; kingdom Metazoa; phylum Arthropoda; class Insecta; order Coleoptera; family Curculionidae; genus Pissodes; species Pissodes strobi. The sequence continues at coordinate 121,533 of MU182844.1, forward strand.
GCGTTTCGCAACTAATAATTTTGACAAAGAAACATCGGATTCTATTAACTCACGACATTTTAAACATGTAACACTTTTATTTAAGACTTTAACTACAAAACCTGCCATATATGATACTATATCTTGAACATAGTCTGTCAAATTCCATGAGTTTGATTCATATTGAGGATGCTGCTCTATTGTTCGATTAACGATTTCTTCAGCAGTTTTAAATTATTCGGATTCCAATAAATCGTTACCATTGTCATTTATTGTTAAGGTGCCACTTCCATAAGTAAGGATGGAAATATTTTCTAAATTAATAGCATTTCCACCATCACTTGCTTTCACCTCACTATTTACAATTAATCTTTTGTAGGTCGACTCAAACTGCCAAGCAGTGGGATTGTTATTATATCCCCCTCTTCGCCTGATTGCCCCAAAAAAGAGCTCAATATGATCTTGAGATATTTTGTACGTTTTAATGTATAATTGGCATTTATTTTCCAAAACATATTCATAGTACATCTTTTTTAAACTTTCCATGCAAATAAGAAAACCTAAAAGCCCTGTTTTTCTTGGAGATTTTGTTACTGCAACACTTCCTAATCTTAAAGTTAATATATAATTTGCCACTTCATTGAAATAAACAAAAAAATGTTGTGCAGTTGCAGGCGACAATGGTTTTTCATAAAAATATTTCGCCAGTCGTGTTCTCGAGTTATGTATATCAAATATGTTATTGAATTTCAATATAAATAATGCAGTGGCATTACGAAAGGATATGTTAGTTTCACTTAGATACTGAAGGGCATCGGCAACACTCTTACTAAGAGTTTGCGTTGCAATACGAACTCTCATCTTTTCCCCTGTTCACTGCAAATGCCGTAGTCTGACTTTAGTACCTGCATGCAAACTTTCAAAGCTCTGTTTTTCTACTAATTTCGAAACATAGTTCCAATCAATAGTATTTCCATCTTTATCTGTATGGATCCAGATAGATGTAAATATTTTCATTTGTCATCTGATGTTTAAAATGAGTTTTTAGGTGTTGTAGATCGCTAAAATCAGCACCAAGCTTCAGAGCCATGCTCAAGCTTACTGCTGCCCCGTCAAATGTTACGGAGGTAACGATGACCCCGCTTTCATGGATAAATTCTAAACACTTATGCACTAAATTAGCGTTTTCAATTGCACCTAAGCCGTCAAGAATAAAATAACCAATATGTAACTTCCATGAATCATCAATGGCTACAATCATGAAGACTAAGACTTCTTTAGCCTCTGGACGTGTGTCTGCATCAAGTTGTGAGCCAGTATCTATATATCCAGTAAATTTAGTCCCAGTCCATTCTATTTTTCTTCGAATGGACATTTCCTTAAGTACAAGGTTACACAGGATAATTTTTCCTTCCCTAGAAACCTTCTGTTGTCTCATTTTTAGTGCCGTTAATGACTCCTGTGTAAATCCGGGGGAACCATCTACGGATCGAAACCACTTTGAAATTGTTTTAAGATGAGGCAAAGATTGGTTTAACGAGTTTCTCACAAAATTATAGGCAGTAGCGAAATAAAATGATAATGTTAGTACAAATGATCGGAGAAGTGGAGAGTACTTTTGACTCGATAATCCTTTCAACATCCTTTCGAATATTTCAAGGGCCTGGTGGTGGAAGTGAGGCCTACAGGACATCAAACTATTAATAACATTTTAAACATATTAAAATAAAATTTGTTCACACCGTCAAATTATTCATGATTTAAATGTGAAATAAAATTTTTTGTATAAATTGTATTAATTTCCACTGTAAATTTCTCTGAACTGGTAGCTTAACAGATTTTACTTCTTTTCTTACTCCTTTTTATATTGGAGAAACAACAGAAACATAATGTAAACGTAAAACATTTTTTTTTTTATTTCAAAACCCAAGATAATTTGAAAAAGTGGGCAGCTGACGTTAGTAGAATAATCGATAACTGATGTCTAATAAATTATTACTTTTTGTACAATTCTTGCAGTAATATAAAAAGATCAAAGTTGAGAACCGTTATTCGTTTTATCTTTAAAACATGTATTACCCTAATTGCCACTTCTGAAGATTCCGTCACTTCGAATTTTCCTTTCAGGACTATAATAAGATCACTTAGGGTTACTATTCGTGCTTTCAGTCATCTTACAGAACCGCGGAGATACTTAATTTTTCTAATTTGTTTATGAACAGTCTCCTCAGAAATCTAAAGTTCCTCTTAGCTAATGTGGGAGAAGAGGAATCGCTAGAGCTCATATCTCCTACATATCGCCTCTTCCTAAAAAGACACTAGTAAGATTTATTATTTATCACTTAAGTCTTTTATTTACCGTTTTATTTTTTTTGGGGACTGTTTTGTCCTCGCTTTTGTCAACTTCGTGGACACAGGTTTCGATACCCAAACAGGAAATAGTTAAAATAGATACTTACTTTTACTTTTCTAAAATAATGTTCGCAGAGTATAGTGTATACGAAATCAATCCGAACAGCTAAATAAAAAAGACATACGCGTCCTGCTAAATTTACTAATAAATTCCCGTAAATCACGAATAAAAACGATCAAATTTTATGACGATTAGCCCTCGTAAAAATATGAATATATGAACATTTCGTTTCGTTTTCCTCCCTAGTAACTGTTAACCCGCTAATTTGTTTCTTACAAGTTTCGGGAGTATATTGTCAGTGACGAACGTTTAACTGCTTTTTGACGCAAACATGACAGATACACAATACTTTTGAAAAGAGAGTGATGTTATACATACCTACTTTTAAAGATCTTCTCGAATTTGTAGGATCTCAGAATACTATATTACGTTCATATATGCATCCAAGACAAAATGGGGGCGTTTTTAAAATATGGCATTGTTGCATCTATGAAATGTCAAAAATCCGGCCGGTTTAAGGTAGAGAAATGCGATTTGTACTTTTCTTTCTTATTATTTTAAAAGCTAGCTGATGACCTACATTGCTGCTAATTAATGTCAAAATATGTACAAAAATTGACAGCTGACAGTACTTAAAATTTATATGGCAGAATAGCTCCTAAAAAGTCAAAAGTAAAAATCGTAATTCTCTAACCATTTGAGTTTTATGACATGTCAAAGATGAAAAATTGACAGTTTTAAAAACGCCTCCAGGTTGTGTTGAATGCTAATAGAACCGTCTAATATTATGAAATCATAAAGTACTCAATGATACGTTTAAAATGAGGTATCGCAAGACACACCTTTCTATTTAAAAGTTCCAAGATGGAGCCCGTCCGCCATTTTAACCATCGCTATTCGGTACATTTTGTAATAAAGAAATGAACGATTTTAAAGGGAAGGAGGGAAGGAGGAACATTGATGGATTAGATCCTTATTTGCATAAGGAAATTCCAAATGTATTTTCCGTTCGCCTTCTTTAGACTTCTGCAAAATTTAAAATAATAACAACAAACGTGGTTTTAGTTTTTACAACTGCAGCTTGTATCTATACTTTATATGTTTTAGTTTGCATTAAAACTAAAACAATATTATAAATTTTACACTCATAAAGTATAAAAGTTTCATGATATATAGTTCGAAAACGAAATTTCGCCGAAAAAAATGAGTTGAAAGCCGTTATCAACTTTCTAAAATATAGTTTAACTTCCTAAAAATTCACAGTCCGTTGCAAAGATGCAACCGGGGGGCCATTGAAGATGATGAATAAAAACGCAAAAATATGATTTGTGTTATAATTGAAATAGTTTTTAAAGCAGAGTTTAAAAAAGTAAAAATACAAACACGAGTCTTTATAATATATATAATTTAAAGACATGCTTTTATAACATTAATATTATAAATTATATTAAGTAAAAAATTAATAAGTAAGAAAGTAAGTATGAAGACCTAAAAAATTACCCTCCCTTTTAGATAGGAAAATCTATTAATATATAATTAGCCCTAACGTTGCTGTAATATTTTATACCTGTTCCGATTCGTTTTAGCCCGTTTTGGTGTTTTTGGACATTTTTACCTTTGGTTAGTCTTTCAATCATTTTTCGGTTATTTCTAATTTACTTTAGTCTCTGAACTGACTCCTATTCGTTATAATCAAATTTAACCTTTTTCGTTACTCTTGGTTATCGTCAAAATTCGGTTCGTTTTGGTTAGTTTTAACTTACTTTAATTTTTGTAACCTAGCCCTATACATTTTAGCCCGTATTGGTGCTTTTGATTAGTTTTGATTAGTCATTCAATTACTTTTCGGTTAATTTTAGTTAGTTTTCATTAATTTTAGTCAATTGAACCGATTCCGATATGTGTTAACCAATTTTAATGTTTTTGGTTAATTTTAGTTAGTCGCCAAAATTCGGTTAAATTAAAATCGTTTCAACTTATCTTAATATCTTTAATCTGTTCCGATGTGCTTTAGCCCTTTTTGGTGCTTTTCGTTACTTTTGGTTACTTTTGGTTAGTCGTTCAATCAACTTTCGGCTAATTTCCGTTAGTTTTATTTTATTTTGGTCATTTGAACCAGTTACGATACGTCACAACCAATTGTAGTGTTTTTGGTTAGTCACCAAAATTGTGTTAATTTGGGTTAGTTATAACTTACTACAATATTTGTAATCTATTTCGATACCTTTTGACCCGTTTTGATGCTTTTAGTTATCTTTGGTTAGTCATTCAATCAAGATTCGGTTACTTTCAGTTAGTTCCAATTTATTTTAGTCGATTGAACCGGTTCCGATACGTTACAACCAATTTAAATGCTTTTGGTTAATTTTAGTTAGTCGCCAAAATTCGGTTAATTTGGGCTAGTTACTTATTTTAATACTTTTAATCAGTTCCTATACGTTTTAGCCCTTTTCGGTGTTTATGGTTACTTTTGATTAGTCATTCAATCAGCTTTCAGTCAGCTTTAGTTAGTTTTAATTTATTTCAGTCATTTGAATCCGATACGTTATAATCAATTTAAATGTTTTGGTTAATTATAGTTAGTCGCCAATATTCCGTTAATTAAAGTTAGTTTCCACTTATCTTAATATTTTTAATCTGTTCCGATATATTTTAGCCCTTTCTGGTGCTTTGGTTAGATTTGGTTAGTCGTTCAATCAACCGTCAGTTAATTTCAGCTAATTTTAATTTATTTTAATCACTTTAACCAATCCCGTTATAAACAATTTTAGTGTTTTTGGTTCTTTTTGATTAGTCACCAAAATTCAGTTAATTTCGGTTAGTTTTAACTTGCATCAATATTTTAAATCTATTTCGATACGTTTTAACCCGTTTTGATGCCTTTAGTTATTTTTGGTTGGTTTTGGTGAGTCGTTCAATCAACCTTAGTAAAGTTCAGTTAGTTCCAATTTATTTTAGTCATTTGAACCGGTTCCGATACGTCATTCTAAGCATTTTTAATGTTTTTAGTTAGTCGCCAAAATTCGGTTAATTTGGGTTAATTTTAACTTACCTTAACATTTGTAATCTGTTCTGATAAGTTTTGGTGTTTTTAGTTACTTTTGGTTAAGCATCACAATCAGCTTTCGGTTACTTTCAGTTTGTTTCAAATGATTTTAGTCACTTGAACCGGTTCCAAAACGTTATAATCAGATTTAATCTTTGTGGTTCGTTTTCGTTAGTCGCCAAAATTCGGTTCGTTTTAATTTACCTTAATTTTTGTAACCTGTTCCGATACGTTTTAGCCCGTTTTGGCGCTTATGGCTAGTTTTGGTTAGTGGTTCAATCAACTTTCGGTTAGTTTCAGTTAGTTCCAATTTATTTTACTTATTTCAGCCGGTTCCGATACGTTATAATTAAATTTAATGTTTTTGGTTAGTCGCCAAAATTAGTTCGGTTTGATTAGTTTTAACTTACTTTAATTTTTGTAACCTGTTCCGATACGTTTTAGACCATTTTAATGCTTTTAGTTACTTTTGGTTAGTCGTTCAATAAACTTTTGGTTAGTTTCAGTTAGTTCGAATTTATTTTAGTCAGTGGAACCTATTCCGATACGTTATAATAAAATTTAATTTTAAATAAACACATTAACACGATCTCTCACAAATGTAGCATGCGCTTTTTCACGATTTGAGGTCCTATACTAGGAAACAGAATCATCTTCAATTGTTAAAGACGGTAAGTACAAATACACATTTGAAATATTTTTTCCAAGCCTAGCGTTGCACGCCTATGCTTCATAACCCGAGTTCCAGTTTGTCTGCTATTCGAATTGATTTCTTCTATACTCAAAGACATATATAAAAAATTATATGTTTTTGTACCTATACGATTATGACTTTGTTTACCTACGCAGCAATAATATGGAATGTAATATTTGGGTTCAAATAGTCTATTTTTCGGCACAATAAGCACTGCCTAATCATTTTTCAATGTAAAATTCAAAAAGAATACTCCAACGTCCAAATAACACGGAATTAAATTCACAAACACGGATACGGCAAAAACTCGATGAACATGGTGGCTAGTTTCTTCTATAGACGAGGGGCGGCTACGCGACGTTGTCGGCGTGTGCGGCGAGAGGGAGTACCGCTGATTTCGTGAACAATATAAAGTGGTGAAGTAGTGGCATAGAGCTCAGTTTACATAAGGGTTCTAACGGAAAATAGGGTAATTTTTCAGTTAGCATCAATTGGAATTTTCTAAAAAAAATCTTTCTACAGCCGCGCGCAAAATTACTTAATTCAAATGAAATCGCAAAATCGACGAATGCCGTGGATCCTTATTTTCGGTCTAGAGCGAACATGGAAAAGCCAATAATTCTCACTTTTTCCATCTAGTGTGCTATGAATGGTCATGGAGACCGAAGATAATGATAAATAAATGACAGTCGTGCGTTTGTTACAGTTTGTTGCTGGCACTTCTATATAGCACCTTAAAAACATAACAATTATTTACCTAATATCACCTCAATATGACATAAACCTAACAAACCAGTAACTAAGTTTTTATCGCCTTGTAGAACGCAAATTCAAAATTTGATAAAGTGCACGGTATTTTTACTGTTTTGCTATTCTGGGCAATTTTATTGTATATTCATCTTTAGATTTCTCGCTTTTAACAATGACGGCCGATTTGTTACTCCAAGTGTCAAATATTTTCAAGGTTTTTTTTATTTTCATGGTTCATTAGAGTCAATTAGTTAGCACTTGTGTAATTTAAACTCTGAGGCTAGAATCGAACATGTCCTAAGGTGCGTACAGACATGCAACAGAACACCGTAACGTAACCTCGCCGCGTATCGAGTCTGAACGGCACTCTGCAACATCGTAACAGCACACTAACAGCGTAACACCGTAACATCGCAGGGTCCCGTCAGTGGTCGGTCTTTCGGCGTCGCATCAAAAAAATGTTCGCGCTGACGTTACACTATACTTACATTTTTATGTGTGAACGTGTCTGCAAACCATATAGCGCTCGTTTCGTTTTCGTCGTTCACCACTAAAATAATTAATATCTGGGACGCCTATATGTTACGCGTTGATGTTTCGCGGCGATGTTCTGTTGCACCTAAATTAAATAGAAAACCTCATCGCATCGTAACTACGTCGCGCAACAGAAGATGTGGCGTGGTGGAGTTACGTTGCGGTGTTCTGTTGCATGTCTGTACGCACCTTCATATTGCAAATGTCAATAAGACAGTAGTGAAGAAAAAGGTAAATAATTTAACTTTAAAAGATGAATCCACAACAATATAGAATATCTTATATCTTCAACATCTTACTATTATTATATTAATACCAAACCATACAAAATTCAATACATTTATTTGAATTTTGCATCATTAACTGTTTATAAGTTTTCTAGTAATGAATCACGAATAGGAAGATGATCTTTTAATATTTCATTTTAAAAGAGGCTAAGATGATGTAATGCGAGGTAGGTGTTCTTGATGAAATAGGTTTAAACTCAACTAGCTCATCTAGGTAAACTAAATAGGATAATACAATATAAATACAATAGTAATTTATTTAGCAGTCAACGTTATGGATTACTGAATTACTTTTTCAATCTATTAAATATAAATATCTTTTTGAACAAAATACTTGTATAATCTTTGATATTTGTGAAAAAAGAATTTACATCAAAGTTGCAGGAACTTTTTTACCATGATGTATCAGTGTATACTTTTGTGTTTTACATTAGGGCATTACTTCTAGAAATTCCAGGAAAATTTAACGAAATGAAATGAGAAGAACCGTGCTGGGGATCCAGACCAAACCAAATTAACCCCGGAATTGTATAAATGTTACTGAAGTTAGTTTGGAACAATGATTGTGTGGTCGCAAACGGTCAGAGATAACGGTCACTTGAACTAATTATATAGCTGCTTCCGGTGCGGCTTAGCCATTTCTACTAGCAGTATAATTAGCTAATGTAAACTTTAAAATTGGCTTAATTGTAATTAAAAAGACAATCTTTGTTCTGTTATGTGTTCGAGAAGCGTCGAAGTTAGAGTTATGCCTATATAAAATTATTTGCCAAATAATAATAATAGATCATGAAGTAAGCTTAAAATGAAATTTTCTAAATGTATTTAGAATCAACTACAGTCCCCCTGCGCTTATAATTGAATCACTTTAATTGAAATCACTTGTACGGAGAAAGTCCAATACTAGGCGTCTCCACATAATAAATAATAAAACATTATGTAGAAGAAATAAATAGAACGTTATGTAGAAGAAACTTGTATAAATTGTACAATGTGGTAAGGCTGCGTTAAAATCGGTATTACGAACATTTATTTTTTTTATTATTATTTTTTCATGGCAGTGGCACACACACAATGCTTTCTAAACATTTAATTTAGATTCTGAAATTCTTACTAAATTTCTAAACGAGTTGACCGATTTTTAAAAAATAAGCAGCAACGTATAGGGAATTAATAGCACTTTTTAATAAGGTATCATCAAACCCCCATTCCCATTTGAAAAAATTTAAGGGATGACACCCCCACTTAGGGGGTTGAAGATTTTGCAATCTTTTCTGGGGCAAAAGTTGTTCCCCTTACAAACAAAATTGACGTGTTTTGGGGTTTTTTGAAAAAAAAAT
>MU182844.1:141416-200470 GCA_016904865.1 Pissodes strobi
CTGTTTCAAGTGAATATATCTGGAGTTGTAAGTTTTTGTTTAAATTTTTAAATACGAAAAAATCAGAGACCAAAAATAGGGATGTTGCCAAACGTCGCCAAGGCAATATGCTTGTTGATGTAAAAAACAGGGTGCCTGGAAATTCGAGGTCAATGTTTTAATTGCATATTTCATGTTTTACACTGAGGCCGCGGGAAATTTCATTCAAATATAGTATGTTCCAAGTTATTTTATCCTGAGTAGGCCATGACTGATACTTATTTATATTGTTGGGTACTGTTGTCAACAATCCAGTGGTAGCCTCCTCAGAATAAAATAAACTTGGAACAAAGAATATTAATTTGTCGTAATACGTACGACCACCCTAAGCAATGACTTTTAAATTTTTTTTTGAAGAGTACCTATTTATTTATACAATATTGCATATTTTTTTAAACTGAAATCAAATTAGAATGAACAGCACAACGGATTCAAGTTCAGAAAGCGAAATTGAGCCTCTTGCGACTTTTATGTTCGAATAGATAGAAGTGAATTATATGCAAGTTAATTAGGGCGACATCGACAGAAAGAACTTTTTCTACTTTTCTTGTGGCAAACAAAATTCGATGTAGTATTGATATTATTAATGAAACAATAGAAAAAATCATTTCAGATGCTAAAATTAGTAATAAATACGACGAAGTAATTTGGCACAAGCTATGCTATATTAGTTATTGAAGTTAAAGAAATATTGAGCGAAGAGAAAAAGTACCGCAAGACTTAAAGAATATCATATAAGTCTTGCGGTACTTTTTCTCTTCGCATCAATATTTCTTTTACTTGAATAACTAATATAGCATAGCTTGTGCCAAATTTTTTTGTCATGTTTATTACTAATTTTAGTATCTGAAATGGCTTTTTGTATTGTTTCATTAATAATATCAATACTACATCGAATATTGTTTGCCACAAGAAAAGTAGAAAAAGTTCTTTCTGTCGATGTCGCCCTAATTAACTTGCCTTTATTATCATTGCATATACTGCACTTCGGTCTATTTCGAACATAAAAGACACAAGAGGCTGAATTTCGCTTTCTGAAGTTGAATCCGTTATTGTGCTATCCATTCTAATTTGATTTCTGTTAAAAAAAATACACAATATTGTATAAATAAATACGTACCCTTCAAAAAAATAAATTATAAAAAAGTCATTGCTTAGGGTCGTAAGTATACATGACAAATTAATATTCTTTGTTCCAAGTTTATTTTATTCTGATGAGGCTATGACTGGATTGTTGACAACAGTACCCAACAATATAAATAAGTATGTCATGGCCTACTCAGGATAAAATAACTTGGAACATAGTATATTTAAGTAAAATTTCTCTCGGCCTCAGTGTAAAACATGAAATATGCAATTAAAACATTGACCTCTAATTTCCAGGCACTCTGTTTGTTGCATCAACAAGCATATTGTCTTGGCGACGCGCGACGTTTAACAACATCCCCATTATTTTTGCTCTCTGATTCTTCCGTAATTAAAATTTTAAACAAAAATTTACAACTTACCCAAATATATTCACCTGAAAAAGATGTACGTATATATATTAAAAACCTAAAAAATGTCTATATTTCTTCCCAATTTACTAGAAAAATACTCCGTACTAAGACCTTTTTATGCTTTGGACCAAAAAATAACTATGTTTTTCTCTATACGGTGGTATCATCGCGATTTTTGATGATAGTACCCTTTTGCACAGTCTAATTTTGTATTACATCCGGAATAAGGGTTACCTTATCATGTACTTCCATCCCTGAAAAATTCAGCTTGTGACAAAAAAGTGGGAGGTAATTCGTTTTCTAGAGCGAATATATTAACACATACACTCTACTATAATTTAAATAAAACGTTAATTTATTGGGGCCAAAATGAAAAAAAAAATACAAATAAAAATTATATTAAATATTCGAATCGAACTCGTCTTTAATATTTTTAGGTCCGTACGTTGAAATACAGTACCTTTTATGTAATATGTATCAGCTATATATAAATAAATGTTTACGTAAATATTTTCAACTTGCTTACCTTTGTGTGCATTTTATTAACTTTAGTTTATAGATTTTGTGTCCATTTAAAAACTCTTAAAATTATTGCTTTTCATTTTACTCTAATACAGGTTAAAATCCACAAATCAAGCTTATAATAATAGATGTATTTTCTTACTTTGTACTCATCATCCCTGCTTTCCTTGGTATTATCTATATTTGATACACTGTCTCTAGGCATTTCTTGATTCATTAAAAATAACATCATATCAAAATACCATAGATGCGGTTTGTAAACATCTTCTGTTCCTGCACCATACCGTTTTGTTATTGTAATTTTTTTTTAATTCTCTACGGAAACTCCCTCGTAAGGAGTCTACTTTTTTAATAACTGTTTCCCTTGAGGCATTTTCGTCTGTCTCTTTTTATTTTTCATATGAAGATCGTGGCAATCCTTTGATTGAATTTTCCACAAACTTGGAAGTTGTTTGAACAAATTTATAAAATATGTTAAAAAATCTTTAGAACCCATTTTGTGGTATTCACTGCGCTGGTGTAGTACCTACCGATTCAATCGACTGGCACACACACTACAATCTTGGCACGTACACTCCTGTCTGAAAGTTCAAAAAAATCAAACTGAAACGAATTTTACAGGTCGTTCAAATCGCGCGTTTATTTACAAGTCCGCACATACCAATTCGCACGAATTGAACGTAGTGTGGGGCCCTTCATTTATTTAATAGCAGGACAATCTCAGACTTGTCCTAGAGTTCGCCCAGCCGTTGTTGACCCTCGAAACGCATGCAATTGCATGTGTTTCGAGGGTCAACAACGGCTGGGCGGACTATATCAACTGTGCAAATTCCTCGAAATATTCTTAAACTAAACAGGAAGCTGAAATTTTGTAATAATTCGCTATTTTGAATATTTTTGTCTTTTTCCCAATGTCTGTGGACTAGTGAGATATACAGGGTGTTTCAAAAACGTGCGCCAATAATACGCTGGAGATTCGGCATCTAAAAATAAGAAAAAAGGTTGATATAAACGTAGGTCCAGAAATGCTTAGTTTTCAAGATACAGCGTGTTAAAACATTAAAAAAAAACGGCTTTTTAAAATATCTTAAATATTCTTTGTCCGATTTTGTTGAAATTTGGCAAAGTTATTTATAGTGCTAAGGGGCTAATTTTACTTTAACTAGAAATTGTTAAGTCCAGTGGCGTCTCGGGAGGCACCTTAACGAATATTATTGACAAAAAAAAGTAGGTACGTCATTGATTTTTTTGCAATCTTCTACATTCTTTTATGATTATACCACTAAAAATGTTTCGAAAGAAAAATAAAAAACCACAATATGGCATCATCCCTGGATAACAAAAACATGTACCAACGCTTGGTGAGAGATTGGTGATCCAAAAATACTACAAAAAGTTGTAATAAACATTGGTCCAGAAACGCTTAGTTTTTGAGATACTGGGTGTTAAAAATATTTGCTTGGAACTTTAAAAATTAATGTGATGCATAGATGATAATTTTTCACATAACTAAATTGATTTTTTTTTCTAACAGAAGCGTACATTTGCGTATAAGGCCAATGGTTTATTGATTTTTGTTAGTCTTTTTTAAAAATGTATCTTTCAACTAAACAAAAACTACCTCTTATCATTTTTATAAATCAAGCCGTTTTGGAGAACATTGACAAAACGTATTTTCAATAACATTTATTTTTTGAATCCTTTAATAAACAATAAACTTATTTCTGAAAAATTAACACTTATGAAAGTGATGGAAATGCCACCTTTAGCTTAATTGCAGGCATGTAGCCTACTATATAAGGATTTTATGTGGAGCAAGTTCTTACTTGGAGCAAGTTTTTGTTTGGAGCGAGATTAAGTAGCTAACCAAGTAGCTACCAATCAGTACAGTTGACTGTGTTTTTTCGGTATCGACTGCAGCCATAGAGGTAGGGGCATTACCTCAAATACCGCTGAGAGTTTTATGGGTATCAAGGCGTTTAGCAGCAGCATACGTGCAGAAGGCCGGAGGTGATATCAACGGAGACCATAAAAGATAAGTTTAGGTTGCATTTGTGATCTTTCTACATAACATTGGCGTGTTATTAGTATTTTTTTAATACACATGCATCATAATCAACGATTATTGCACGCTGCAGCGTGCTTAAAATGATGTTTATGATGCACCTACTTTTTTAAAGGTTGCTATAGAAACATTTGATCATGTCAAATGTGACAGATTAATATATTCGTCAAAATATCCCTTCATTAAAACATTTTTGAGATTATGATGCATTCGTAATAAAAAATAGCGTATGATATACGTGTTTAAGAGGCCTTTAAAGCCCTTGCGACTTACAAAACACTCCGCTGCGCGTCGTGTTTTGAAATATGTCGCGCGTGCTTTAAAGACCCTCTTATATACTTATATCATAATATACTATTTCCAGCGTTGTATTCTGCGGCGTATTTTGTTCCGGAATCCACCACACATGGCCAGTTACCAAGATAAATCTTGACTTCAGGCAAAAATCCAACAAATCCAGTCAACTAATCCATTCCACCAAACTAGTAACTGCAACTTCTTTGCCCGAAATAAGATTATCACCCTTAGGGCGAATTAGAAAATCTTAAACTTTTTATCAGGCGCACGCACTACCTCCTCTTTGGAGAGTTTACCAGAGAACGAGGTCAAGCCACGATCGTCCACCTAGAACGCCAAGTTCAATGTTAAAGGGCCAGAAAAAATTCGACCCACAGGCCAGCTTTTCATTATCCTTCGCCACACGTAAAATACCACAAGATGGTTGCCACCAACTTTAATAACATCTTCAATATGCAATAAAACGTACCTAAGCTGTATGATATTATGTATGGCTGGCAAGACAAAGAAAACCGACGATAAAACCATTATCCACAAGGTCCAACAAACAGAAACTACTTCACTCCGGCCGCGGCCAATTTAAACTCCTGTTGGAACACTTGCCAGCAACCCGAGCGGTCCCTGATAGCACAAAAATAATTATTTAATATAAAAAAATATTTATTTTATATTACGAGATACAGATTGACAAATATATTATTGATTTTAGATAATAATATTAAATACATATTCCTTTAAAATATTTATATAATATTGCCAAGTAACTATCTGTATGATATTATAAAATAAAGAATAAACGAATATTTCTGAATAATATTTTCTTAATATTAAAAATAAATTTAATCTAAATGCATACATATTTCATAAAAAGTATATTTATTAATACAAATGAGACTTGAAATTAATAGTCAGAATGTAATACAAACAATAATAAGTGAATTCAAGATATGTCTAATTATGTACTTACTTAAAATTAAAAATCAATAATAATAATCATTAGAAAAAATTCCCAGTTCACAGTTCATTATACAAATACAAAATTATATTTATTGTCTGATGACGCACAGACTTTTACAGGATAAGGGACGAACGAAAATAGTGCATTTGGTATCTTCATCTTTTCTTAATCCACAAACAATGCCAGCAGCCATGATGCTGTTTGTGTTGTCTCTATTAAGTAGCCCACTGATCCACTCCTCCGCTCCGTACACAAATTAACGTTTCATTCACAAGATGAATGTAAAGTCAACAGCACGGGTAATAAGTTTCGTAAAGAATGCGATAAAAAAAAATTGATTTCGCTCAGCCCCATCAAAACAGTTAAAAACAAAACTACTGCTATTGACGGCCTTCGCCGCCACCTGTTTTTGTAGGGTGCAATGCAATACATTTATTTTCCAAAATTACAAATTTTGTGAGGCCGGGAACCGCCGTCATTGATTATAGTTTGCCTAGCGGACTCTCTAGTGTCTATAACATCGTATCGACTTAAGTAAATCACGCGCTTCCAAACACCTACGCAGTAGGGGGCTGGTGTCGGCCCTATCGACGGGTGTCAGTGGCAATGTCTATCAGGATATCAGAATACTTGGGCATAGCCCCTCATTCGTGCTCATTTTAATTATTACCCATATGGGTGCGGTAAAACGGTACGGCTTTTGCTCAAGATGTGATTACGATATGAATTATGCAGGGAAAAGATTCCTAAAAACCCTGCTGCTCCTTAGACAGAAACAAAACATATATATGTACATGGTTTAACTATGTACAAAGTAAGGTGGTATATTTATATACATATGTACAAGATTGGAGACAGTTTATACTGTTTCCAGTTCCAGGAGAGGGATTTTAATGGAACGACCCAAGCTCAGCGGCGGTCACCGTGTTTCATCGTTTGAATCATATTACAGCGATTCGATTCAGTTATTCTTTTATATGGGAGACTAGTCCCCTGACCTGCCCCTCCCCCTTGTACGAACAATGGTAGGCGGTGCCTATCAGCAGACTAGTCTTGTCGCCTCGGTCCACTTTTGCTATTTAGCGGATTTTTGCGCTCCTGATAGTTCAGGAACTATTGTCATTAGAGATATTGCCAAAAGGACGTTGTCAAATGATTTATTTACGTTATATTTACATTATATTTACTTATATTTACATTATATTTACATATATACAAGAGATGAAGGATAAGACACTAGGGTGGCTCTAGCGCTTTGTAAAAGAGCGTGGTTTTGTGGTAAATTGGCCCAAACTTTGGCTTAGTTTTCGGGTTATACCTAGTGTCTGCAATTCGGGCTGTCAGTGGCGATCCTCTAATGCCAAACTCAAAGAACTTACTTGCTACCTTGTCAATGTATTGATCAACGTACTCGACTTTGGTCATCGCATGCAGATCTTCAGTTCTGACATGATCGAAGACCGTCAAAGACAGCGCGGATCTTAGGTATTTGTTTTGTATGGTTTGAATCTGTTTTATATGACACTTTGCCGCGGATCACCAAACTGGGGCTCCATACAAAAGTGTCGGTCTTACTATTGATCTGTAAACCGTGAGTTTGTTTGCTGGACTAAGATAAGATCTCGTAGCGACCAGCAAATCTAAACTCTTACGTATTACCACGTTCTTTGATCTAATCGCTGTAATATGTTTTGAGAAATTCAGCTTCCTGTCGAAGACTATGCCAATGATTTCAGTGTTGTTTATCACGATTGGCGTAATTTCGGTGTCTTTTCTTCTTCGAGTGAAGATTCCAAGCTCAGTCTTCGACGCGTTTAGGCTGATTTTCCAGTTAGTGAAATATGGCAGGATACGTTCGATATGCCTTTCTAAGTTGTCTCTTGCAACTTGGGCTATCGACGGCTGTGAAAAGATCACGTTATCGTCGGCGTAGAAAGCGCAAGAAGTATGGGGATGAGACGGATAGTCAGCTATAAAATGACTAAAGAGCTGAGGTGAGAGTACTGTTCCTTGTGGCACACCCGCCTTTCAGTAGACATGGAACTCTGGATCCTTACAGAGAAGGTGCGCTCTTTCAAGTATGACACGATGAGGGCTCCTATATGGAGAGGGAGGCTGTGAGTTATAAATAATTTGTAAAGTAATCCATCGTGCCACACTCGATCGAACGCCTTCTCCATATCGAGAAGCAACAACGCAGTGTGCTTGCCTTCGTTAAAGCCATTGTAGATGTCCTGTGCTATTTTCGCCGCAAGCATAGTGGTACTATGCCCGCGACGAAATACGAATTGTTCGGGCGGCAGGATGTGTAGGCTTTCCACTGCGTCATTAAATCTCGGCAAGAGAAGTTTCTCTGTGACTTTTCCGAGAGTGTTTAAAAGTGAAATAGGGCGATACGATGCCGGCAGCCTCGTATCTTTGTTGGGTTTAGGGAACAGTACGATCACGGCTCTTTTCCAGGGAGAGGGAAAGTGCTGAAGGCGGATAATTGCATTGGCAATATGCATGAGATGTACGATGGCTTTATTCGGTAGATTCTTTAAAAGAATGTACGGAATGCCATCGGGGCCGGGAGCTATATTCTTAGGCAGACGACAGAGAGTTTTGCGAATCTCACTCGGCGTGATGAGGAGCTTTTCTAGCGTTGACGGAGAGATAGGATACTTCCTGCCTTTGAACAGGTTCGCGGTGTTTGTTACCTGCTCATGGAAAGGGGTGACTTCTGGCGTCTTTCCATAGACGCACTCTAGGTGGTCCGCGAAGGCCTCCGCTTTCCCACGATTGTCAATTATGACATTGCCACGGGAATGAATTTCGGAAAATTCCACGGGGCCTCCTCGAACTCGCCTAGCGAGCTTCCAGAGAGAGCCGTCCTCTTGGCTTATTGTATTAACATATGTCATCCATCTCGAATTGCGAAAACTTCGGATTTGTACCCGTATCTCCTCCGTCAAGGCTGCGATTCGAATTCTATCGATTCGAGCCCTGTTTCTCTGCCATCTCCTTCGAATACGGTTACGAAAGGAGATTAAATCAAGGATAGGCTCGGGAAGGTATTCCGTGAACGTTTGTTTTTCAACAACCGGGCACATTGCGTCTCTGACGTGCTGGAGGTTTGTAACAAGGGCTTGGACTTTACTTTCGAGCTCAGGGATGCTGTCGATTTGTCTAGGAATAACAGTTACTTCGTTCATTCTTTGTCTGAACACTCGCCAATTAAGATTGTGGTATGTTAATACCGTGTCCCGGGTGGGAGGAGAGCCGCCTCGCAGGCCGATCTCTATTGGCAAGTGATCAGAGTTGAGAATGTTCAGCTCACGAAGCTGAGTGTAATTTGCTATTCTTCGAGAAACAGCAACATCCAAGAACGAGGGGGTAGGATAATTTGCCGGATAGTACGTAGGATTTGGAGTTCGATGAAACACGATTTCCGGGTACGTTTCTACTATCCTGTATAACAAGCGACCCTTCCCGTTAGATCTGCCGCCCCAGTTGACGTGCATGGCATTCAAGTCCCCTAACAGGATGGATCTCTTGTTTGCAGGAAGTAAATTCAAGAAGTCTTCTTCCAAGAGGCGGAGATGAGGCTGTGCGTACCCGCCTATTATCCGCAGACCACTTGCCAGCTCGACGGCTCAATGCGAGATTGCAGGGTAACGATTCGCTTAAATACGAGTGATCTGCGGATAAGACAGGCCACGCCCCCTCCTCGTCGATCGGGCCTATCAAAACGCTCAACTTTCCAATCGGTAAATTTCAATGCAAAATCTTGGTCGAGATTTGTCTCGATCAAGAATATTAAATTTGCATTAGTATGTTGTATGTAATTCTTGAATTCGGCGAGCTTGGATCGTAAGCCATTGCAATTCCAGCTTACTATTTTTAGGTACATTTTAAATACTGTACTTATTAATCTCTTCAGAGAAGAAGCGCATCGATACCTGGACTATCTGCATTTTGTTTCCTCTGCAGGATTCCAATACCAACGCGTACTCCTCTAAACAGAGAATAAGTTGCTCTATGTTGACCAGATTGTTTATTCTATCGACTATATTATTAAGAGATACTAAATTGTTTGAAATATTATTTACATTTTGATTACTACTTGAATTATTATGAGCATTATGAACATTAGTCTGATTTGACGCCTTGATATTGCCACTAACCTGTCGTAAATTAGTATCCTGTTGTCTAGCGCCCTCGGTCTGCTTTGCTTGGCTGCCTCTGATCTGGGGAAAGCTTCTGTCGTAGTCTTGTTCGTCGGCTACGTTTGAATTTCCTCTGTTTTGCCAAGCTGGCCGGGCTGGTGGCGGGGCAGGCTTATAAATTTTTTGCTCTTTTGAGGGCTTCGGAGGTTGTAGCTGTTCTATTTTGTAGAGATAGACAGGGCATTCTGTGCTGATTGAGCGATGCTTACCTCCGCAATTGGCACATTTTGCGAAGTCAGCCGTACAATGAATAATTTCATGTGCCCCCGCACATTTGGAGCATGAAATTTGCATTTTGCAGTACGTTCCTGCATGTCCATGGGCCTGGCATCTCTTGCACTGCATAAGGGGCTTAGTATTGCGTCTGTTTTCCCATGAGATACGGACGCTTAGGATGGTTTTTACTTTTTGGTTTAAAAATTTCAGTGTTATGTTTGCCTCTAGTACTACCAGATATAAAGGTCTCAGAGTCTTCTTCATCTCGAACACTGATTTGCATGGGATGTCATATTCGTCTAGTAGGGCTTGTTTGATTTCCTCCTGAGAGATATGCCCGTCAAGACCCCTGAGAACGTAAGCGTGAGTTTTCTGTGTTTGCTGAGCGTAAGAGTGATACTCAGTATTTTCTTTCTCGAGGTACCTCTTTAGCGTATCCCAATCTTTCTCTGCCTGTAGGGTTTTTCACCTCTGCCGCTCAGCCGTCGAACTGCATCAGCGGCAAGTCCGACTGTAAAAGTATATCTTTTAAGCAAAAATTTGTGAAATTATCACAAAAATAGAAGAAAACACCAGCAAGCCAAACTAACAATAGCCTAAAATAAAAATATGGTGTAACGTATTGAACTGTCAATAGTCATACTTATCGTTGTCTTCTAGAATTCAGCTCTTCAGCTTCTAACTCAGAATTCCATGAGTTCGACAAAGATATATATCATTTGTTTTTGCAACAGCGTAGACACGACTTTGGCTCCATCTACAATCACATCACCTTTGATGATGCTAGATCAAGAGATAGCTATACGGAAATGCATTAAGTAAAAGAGATGGCACAAATAGAATAAATTTTCTATTTTACTTAGCTGTCTCTTCGTGGTTTGTTTCTGTTAGGAGTAAAAAGTTTTGGAGGATGGAATGTTAACATATTTTAATAGTGTGAAATAAAAATTCGATTAATAATATTTTAATGGATATGTTAATTTCTTATCTAAAAAGTATTAGCCAAGTAATATTAAAATAAGAATGTTGATTAAATATTGTATTATTATTGGCTAACTAATATTTTTAAAATATTAGTTGTAACTAGCAAATATTTAATGAAGATATAAATATTAATAAAAACATTTATTAATATTATGTGCCATTAGGGGTGTTGCCAAACTTAGAAAACGCAACGCAACCATTAAAACATCTTGCCTGCGTACATCAAGCGAAAGTGAAAGACAGGCGTTTAACATCAAACCGATAATAGCATATCAATCAATTATGTTGTTTCTTGTTGGCTTGGTCCGCAAACACATCAAAATCGCACGAGGATCGCTAGAGAAACATGTACATCTGGCAACATTCCAAGAGTGTCCTTTTCATTTATTATGTCCCTCAATAGGCAACCAACAATTATAAGTCAACCATCTGACGTTTAAAGGTTATATCAGAAATTAACATTGACTGAATTTTTAACTTTTCCTATTAAATATTGAAACAAATCCAGGAAAATAACCGACAAATTCCGAAACCAATATTTCTGACATCCATAAGACTGTTTTTAATGTA
The DNA here is from genome assembly GCA_016904865.1 of Pissodes strobi. Classification (NCBI taxonomy): domain Eukaryota; kingdom Metazoa; phylum Arthropoda; class Insecta; order Coleoptera; family Curculionidae; genus Pissodes; species Pissodes strobi. Next base: position 152,775 of record MU182844.1, read on the forward strand.
TATCATAACCGAGAAGGCGATTATTCGGAAAGGTAAGAGATTTATTGACTATTTTTTTAAATGCACTGCTTAAAAGCCTATAACTTTGATAGCGATTGCCAGAATACATTACTATTTATTGATTGATTATGTGCTAAGCCAGTGAAAAGGTTCATAAAGCCCAATTGATCCGATCGAGAAAACAAGTTACGTATATGACTACCGAACTCTCAATTTTTCTCTGGAACAGCTCATAAAGCGAGGGTCATACGACAACCATACAGGTATCTAAACGAATAAGTAGTATTATATTTAGCTTGGCGCTAGCATAATAGATGTAGGGTTAAAGGTGAAATAACTGACTTTATTTGACCTCTATCTGTTACATGTTTTCATGATCAATTGACGTGTAACAACATAATTGAAGAGTATAATTTCTAAAGGGTCTAAGTGCCAAAATTGTGATTTTGAGAAAAACGACAAAAACAATACAAAAAGGCTAATATACAATTTTTTATTTCAGTATATTTTCTTCTAATACAAGGCAACAGACACCATTTAGTATCTAAAAAATCAACTCATGACTTCTATGAAAAAAAAATCAAAACATGAAAAACTTCTTAAAGGCAGCTAAGTGCCACATATATGTAACGGTAAGTACGGAGCATGCGTTTTTTCATTTTGCACTACTGGAAGAAGCACCCGCAGTTAAAGCTTGTTGGGTTTTCTCTATTAGATGCTTATAAAATTCAAGGTGTTTGAGCGGTATGTAATCAAGCATATCTTGCAAGTTTTTAAATTTTTCTCTTGATATCCTGCTCTTGCAGTCAAACTCTTCAAGTTGCAGATTTTTGATCGCATCTATATATTTTCCTTTTTTTATCGCGTTAGAAGAAGTCCATGGTTGCAGTTAATTAAATGCCATTTTTGTGTACACTGTCACAGTCACCTTTACTCCTAGACGCGAACTACAAACACCGGCAACGCTGCTAGGAGATATGTCAAGTGACATCTGGCAAGTTAGTATGCAGTTTTAATGGAAATAGGTCGCTTGTCTTCGGTGTGTCCTAATTAAATTGCATTTTTACCGGGTTTTCGTTGATATTTTACAAAAACCTTTGGTGAAGTGATTGCCCAGAACCTCTGCGAAGTGTTAGTTACTATTTTTGGTGCGGATGATCCGTAATGTCAGTAAAAAAAGTGGTAAATAGACAAGCCGTGTGTGTCGTTTACGTTTGTCTAATGGCGGCAGAGACGTCCAGTTCAATTTTATTGATATTGTAGTTTATTTTAGCTTATAGCCGATTTGTAGGTATAAGTAAGTGAATTAGATTTAAAATTGGTGAGAAATATATATAGTTGATTGTAAAAGTAAAGGCAAGCAGTATTGGTTTGGAAAGGTGGTAAGTCGGTACCCTTTCTACATTTATTCATTCATCTAGTAAAGGATTTCACTTAAATATGATATGAATTTGAATTGACCAAGTTACTGGGAATATTTAAGAATGTTAACATAATCGTTCAAATTCATAGAAATACCTAGTTATATATAAAGTGATAAAGTGAACTCTCGACTTTATAATGAACATTAAAATTATATGCAATATAAGTCAATATATGATCTGATGGAAACAGTTTTTAGAGATGAGAAATACAAAAACAAATTTAACTTATAAGTTAAAAACTCATCAAAGATTATATAGGTACATTTTTACAGGCAAAATAAGGTGCAATTTTAAAAAAATATATATTAATGACACTTCGAAAATATAAAAAGTATGTATTAATTTTTAGTTTTTATAATGTTGCATTTCCGTAGGAACTTAAGTAGGTGTAATTTTTAGTGTTAAACAAACACACAAGGAAGGCGCATTTTAAGACTTGTTTCTACTCTACATAAGATGATCATATTGTTTAATTTTCAATAATTAACTTGTTTTTGTGAGCCAAAACAAAACTACTTATTTGTTACTTAGTGATTTATACATTTTTCAATACAAATAGCCGTCACAGCGCAAAAAAAAAAACACTAAAAACGTTCTCAAAACCAAATAGAAAACGTCCGATGATTGCTTTCGTCGGCTCTCGCCGCGCCGAGGTATATCTTCATCTCCACGCTAAAGCGGCGTTGCCACATGTCACTACGCGGCTGGACGTTGAAGTCGGCTGTGTTAGGATTGTCTCTACAGATTTTTAACCGGCATCGGCATATCGGTGAAATATTCAGCTTTGCTGTGTTTAACATATCTCCATTTGCTTTGTCTAGATTTTTAAAATCATAGCTTTCCAAAAAAACAGTTTCGAAATGTTTTTGATGACGAGCATTTTTTATCATATTTTCTAAGTAAGTCATTTGGTACGTAGGTTTTTGTAATATTTTCTCGATCAGGCTAAGTACGAATGCTTACTGGCAAGAACTTTTGTTGCATTTCTTCAAAAAACCCATTTGCAACCAAATATGAAACAGAAATAGCATCATTCGATTCTTATTTTGCCCGATGCAGTTATCCAACCATATTATTAGTTTCGATTTTCGAGGAATATCATCTGCTAATGTCAATAGTTTCAATAACGCCAATGCAATCTCATTTCCTCCCATTCCTGCGATTGATTCATTTCATAGGCACATGAACGCGTTACCATTGTCTGACACGTGGACACCCAAATTATAACACGATAGCTGACGAGAACGAAAAATCGGGCTGTATGTTAAAGTGGGCAAAAATAGTACGTGTTGCAAATCAATTGAGATAACTGAATATTCGATTGTTGGTCTTTGCAATTCATTTTCACCTTTCTGTATTTCAGCCCTGGCTTTTTCTGCGGTTCGCTGATGTAGCTCTAACTTCGCCATAATGTCAAGTTTCATCATTTCATCTAAAGTCGCTTTTACTTTGTTTTGGAATAGATCGCAAACTGAGCAGGTGTCAGACTTCGGCCTTTCAAATCTCAAATTTGGAAAATCTTTTTTGAAAGTATCAACAAAATATCGATATGTTACAATAGTGTCAGGATGTTTTTCTTTAAATGACATGTATCGTCTCTTTATATTCAAATCTGGGCTAAGAAATTCCTCCGATTCTATTCTTTTCAATTTAAAGACGAACAAGATAATCTTCCTACAGGGTCTTATTCAGGTATTAATCATAAAACAGCGGCGTCTTCGAGAAGGTGAGAAAAACAAACCCAAATCAAATAGTTTCAAATTCTATGCATTTAAAGGGTCTGATAAAACCGAAATTTGTCTGAAAGCTTTTATGTCTTTACATGCAGTCACTTATAAGCGTGTTAGAAGGATCGAAAATCTGGCTGCGCAGAGATTTACGCGGAAAAAATCCGAGTGCTAATGCCTTTTCTGAATAGGTCAGGCAGTTAGTCCGGGAGCATATTCAGTCTTTTCCTGTAAAAATATGCCACTATTCTGGACAAGGAAATATTTGGATAGGGAGTTGACCATTGGTACTATGCATAAGCTTTTTCAACAAAAATATCCAACTATTGTTTTAAGCTTCTCCTTATACCGATGTTTTTTTCGTGATAATTTCAATCTTTCCTTTGGTAGGCAGCAGATTGATGTGTGTTCTACTTGCGAACTATTAAACTATAAAACTAACTCAAACAAGAGCTTAAATGATACTGCTAAAAGGACGGCAGTGGCTGAATTGATTGTCCATAAGCGGAAAAGTAAGAAATTTTACTCAAAATTAAAAAGCGAAACTCATGAAAAAGCAGATTCAGAAAATGTTATGGTTTTGGCATTTGATTACATGCAAAATGTCCAGTTGCCAAAGACACCGGTTGGTGAAATATTTTCTAAGCGAACAATCAAGCGAGAATGTACATATACCATGAAGGACAGGCAAAAAAATAGCAAATGAGATATGTACATTTCTTATGGATTACCTGAAGGAGTTCAGGAAAAATCAAAAAGAACTACATATATTTAGTTATAACTGCTGGGGCCAAAATTAAAATCATACTGTGATTCGAATGCTCCTGTCGCTTATAGACTGTGGACTATTTGACAAGATAATCCATTATTTTCCTGTACGGGGGCACTCTTTTCTGCCTTGCGACAGAGGTTTCGCCTTGGTGAAAAATAATTTGAGAAAATATGAAAATATATACGGTTCATCAAATCACCGAACTTATTGTCGCCAGCAGCACAAAACAGTATGATAAATTTTCCGTTAAAGAAATTGATACTACATATACTGGATTTAAAAATTGGTGGCCTAAATTGTATAAAAAAACTTGTATTTCTGTAGAATCAAAAAAAAACTCCCACGTAAGGAAAGAGTTAATTTTAATATCAGCACTTTTTCATATTTTCAATATAACTCGAAATTGAAAGGTCAGGTTCAAGCCTACCAATATATTGATGGTTTAGTATCACATACATTTAATTTGCCGCGACCTGGGAAAACAATTGCAAGCTCTGGTCCATCCCTACCATCCACCAAAACATATCCCAATGGCAAAGTCCCCATAAAGGCCAAGAAAATGGACCATATCAGGAAGTGTAGTGCCTTCGTTGAAGAGCAACACAAACATTTCTTCGATACTGTTCTCCTATGGCCTACCACCAATTGTCAAGATAAATAAGAGGACGAGTGAAACTTTGAAACATGATTTTTTGCTTTTCACTTAAAAATAAAATAATATTTAGATTATTAAATTTGTTTTTGATTGGCATAAAGGGCACATGTCACTTTTTTAAAAATGGTCTGTACAATACATGTTAAAAATACATTTAGATACTTAATTATACAATAAAAATATTGGTATATATCTTTTGCAATAACTGAATAATTAAAGCTTGCTATATCAAAAAACAGTTTTTCTTTTCATTTCCCAAAAATGTGTTTTTTGACATGTGCCCTTTCTGCATATATGGATTCAATTATTTTCGGCACAGCCTTCTCGAATATCAAAAGCTCGCCTAAAAATGCTAAGATCGAATTCTATTTAAAGCTATTGATTTAGGCAATATGTAATAATTTAAACAGGAAGTGTCTACGAAAGGAGGTGTTTTAATAAAATCTTTTCAAATTCGAAGTTTTGCCACGCTATCTACTTTTTATGGCACGAAATCCGTGCTTGAAAAGTTATGGCCAAATAGGGACAATTTACGGGCCATAAATGTCAGAAAATAAATTTTTTATTACTAGAGTATTTTAATGCTTGACATTTTCAGGCATTTCTGGATGTTCTATATAGAGTTTTGTTGAACGAGCTCAAATAATAACAGCAGATAAATGATGGGGGTCTTGTGCAGTTGAATGAGCAACACCGTAGGCAATACACATTGTGGCTTTGCCAGAAGATAAAACGATATTTGTTTTATTTGCAGATAATTGTCACTTGCTCTTGCCTCCTTATGAACCAGTTAAAAAATATATTAAAAAAAAAACACAAATTTAATATGGCTAAGTGGACCGTAATGTTATGTTCTTGAAATCTTTCAATAAAACACGAGCACTATTACTGATTATTAAACATTCATTTACTTCTGTTAGGTAAAGTAATGTATCAATAATAAAGCGTGTCATGTAGGTTTAATCTCATGCGTATTGCAATAGAGACTGACTAGAGAGTCGCTTCTCCATTTTAATAACAAGCCCGTTCAGCAAAAACGGCGACATCCCTGAAGTTAGAGTTAAAGAGCCATTTACAAGGCCCTTAGTACGCTACATACCTTGAAGTCAATTATGAAGTCCTTGGCCTATGGCTCGAAATAGTTACACCTTTTAGTCAGCGATATGGAGAACACATCATTTCCGTACTGCACGTTTGAACAACCCATTCACAGTTTCACGTTTTCCACACGCACAACCCCATCATAGCCGATATGCTCAGACTCCACTCTTCCAAATGGTCACATCAATGGTGAAACATTATCTTCGACTAGAAGGACTATAGTTCCTAGAGTAACATTTGAAAATAGCGTGCTGTCTTTACTGCGTGAACGTTGTTGTAGTTCAGTAATATAGCTCTTTGACCAACGCTTTTAAAAATGTTGTATCAGTTGGGTGAGATGGTGGTATCTTTTGAGGCGTCCCGTATTTAACACATATAAATCAGGTTCTACGACAGCTTCCAATTAAAAAAAGCTCATGTGTCAGTGGGTTTAAATCTTCTGGATCGGCGAATAGAGGTGACAACGGCCTCGAACTCAAGCAGACGTCCACTTGCGCTATAATCGTATTGAGTTCCTCATATTGCCCATTTGCGAGAAGGCAGACACAATTAAAAAAACTTTAATTTAAGATAAATAAGTTTAAAAATTACAAGGTAAATTATTGCGTTTTGAACCCATATCAAAGAGGGAAAAACGACTAAATTTTTAACTAAACTTTCTTCTATGATTACGTTTCTTATCACAATAGATTCTATTGGCCATTTTTTTTGTAGGTTATTTTGTAGGTGTAGTTTAGACTTGTGTCATTATTTGTGAACAAATTTCTAATTGAGATGGGGAATAAATTAAAATATTTAACACATTCAAACATATGTACTTACTCTAAAACCTTATTGCTGTACAAACATGAAACTAGACGGTAATGTGTATTCCTAGAGACATTAGTAAACAAAAAAAAAATAAATTCCCTTCTTATAGAAAATTAGCTCTAAGGGAAAAGAAATAATATATTTTACCTATATTATAATGACTCGAAAAATGGTTTATACATTTTAGGAATATCTAATATCTAATATCTTCTATTAATTCCATTAAATCAGCTCGTTTTTTATGTGATTTATTTTTGTCATGTTTGAAGAATATTAGGCACATTCGTTAATTTTTGCAATACAGTACGAATTGCACGGTTTGTAATACCCACTGTGCTTAAATAGTTATTTATACTATAAGGGATGTGTGTGACGATTTTGTGCCCGAGCGGTAGCGAGGGCTGACAATATAGTTCAAAACTATTAAATTTACTTACATCCCGTGGAGTATATAAGATTTTTTTTCCTCCCTGCAGAAATAATTCTTGGATTTTTATTAATTTAATTCGATATTCGACATTCGATCGAATGGGTTGTTTACAATACAGGGAAGGGAAAAAAAGTTTTCAAACGCGAATACGACTGTTATTTAATTTGAAATAAAATAAATTATTATGCATGAGTACTTCTCTCTCTCACATACTTGTACCTAGGAATAAGTACTTCCATACTGTGGCATATAAAATCTCTCTTGCGTTCGTCCTCAGTAAATTTTGAATAGCATTTAAGATAACATTTATCATTACATGTAGCTTTCATCTGTCTAGCTGATTTTGACTTTTTACTCTTAGTCTTAGTATTCTTTTCCGCTGTTTCTAAGTTTATCTTGTGATTTTTCTTGTCTTTGCCTTTTCCTTCCCTTCTTTACATATTCGTCACCTAACTCAACGGCTTTCCGTTTTAGTTTCATCTCCTTCTTTTTGTTACTGATGTCATCTTCGGATTCTGCTTCAGATTGGTAATAAGTTGGGTTTTCAGAATCTAAAATAATGCTAGTTATTTTAACTAGGGAAGTTTTTAAGTCTCACCACAATCAGCTGGGGAATCAACACTTGACGAACTTGGGGAACTACTTGAAGATAACGGACTACTACTAGATGAAGACGATGAACTATTTAAGCTAGAATATGTAGTAACACAATCATAATCTAAAAAAAAACAACGTATCACTAAGTATATTTAGAATCATTAACAAAAATTTATTTAACTTACCAATAGTTTCATGTACAAGTACTTCCTTTTCTCTTGAGTTTTTCGCGTTAACAGGAAAATCTGGCACTTCTTTATTTTCCTGAGTTTGATTACTTTGGAGTAATGCCGGAATTATTTCTTGATTTTCTAATTCTGCTGCCTCCACGTTGACATCAGGCAGTACTTGCGGATTCTCATCATTTCGCAAATTATATAATTAGCTACATATAGTTCCCTAAAAATAATATGCTCAACATTTTTATTCTGATTTATGTGCTGGTTGAATCGGGCATTCAGCAGGTTTATTCTCTTCATTTTTCTTACCAGGAACTGCAAGTGCCTTTTTTCTTTTGCTCTCGATTGAAATGGCATTTTTTTGGAAGAATACAGAACTCTAATAGATTTCTAAAAACAAGGATAGAAGCCTGACATAAATGATTTCATAACAACTTTTTTTCTAAAAACAAAGATACATTTTGAAATGCATTTTACTCAAAGTTAGATAGAATGTCAAAATCAATCAACTATTGTCGCATGCAATGACACAAACTAGGGAAATACCCATAGAAAATTCAATCATGTGGCATAACTCCAAATAACACGTTGTTGTAGAAAATACTAATAAAACTGCATTTCCAAAAAAAAAACACATAGATATTCAGTCAAGTGGTATAACTCCAAATAATACGATGTTTCAGAAAATATCGATAAAAATGTATTTTAATATTTTCTTAAACAACAACACAAACTAAAATGTATCTATCTTGTCGAAAAAATACCAACAGTTATCGTATTAATACAAAATATGCCATTATTTATGAAAGAAAATCTTACCTAAATGATACGTATTTCGAGGTGTGTCACTCTTTCTGAAAAAAGCACAACACTCACCTTCGACGTAGGTACTAGGCACAACTTAGATGTGCCGCTATTAGATTAATCAATAGCGCCTGAGTGGACCGAAATTGCGAAGCTTCGCACATGCTCAGTTTTGACACACTCATTTGGCAAAAGGCTTTCAATATTCGGTCACTTGCTTTCAGCAAGCCTGGTGGTGCAGTGTTTTTTTATATATTTTTAGTGTACTGTTTGTTTATTTTTTTACATGTGGGTTAGTTTTGGTTAGTTTTATTTGGTTGTGCGGAACGAGCGAACCGAGCGGAGGGCCATGCAGGAATCAAAATATGCTAAACATGCACAAAGCTTCGCAAGAATTCATTTCGGTCCACTTAGACTCTTGTCAGCACGCACGCACTTATGTGCCGCGCATCCACGCTCACGGCATTCGTTCATGCACGCCAAAATCTTTTAAATTTAGAATACGTTTACCAGACATAGGCTGATCCAGTTGTTCGCGGAAACACAGGAAGGTGCGTTGACAAGAAAATGGACTAGGAAGTAGCAGCGGTCGCGTTTATTGTGGTGTATACGTTGATAATAATTAAAAAAAGGAAAAACGTCGACGCCGCGCGCCATGGTTGATGGCAAACAGAACATTTTCGTAATAGAAAAAAATAATATTTTATTAGATCATTTGGTGTCAGAAATGGTTATGATCAATTTAGAAACTTTACTAGAATGACCAAAGTCGATTTTGTATTCTTGCTTAGCTGGATGGAACCGAAAATTATCAAAAAGGGTACACATACTAGACAAGCAATATCTCCAAGAACACTTACGGTTTTAGCCTCCACTACCTGTTCAATAACTCCAAGTATTTCATAACCTATATTATTCATGAGGTTTGTCAAGCCATAGTGGAAGTACTACGTGAATGGAAATATATAAAACTAAGAAACATTTTATTTTCATTAAGTAACATACAAACAAGTAAATACATCTATTTCAAATTGTTTATTGGTTAAACTTTTACCACAGTTTACAAAACGAAGAGAACAAAAAACAGAACAGCACAAAACAAATTTTCTAAAATGCACTTTTACATCTTAAAACTAATTGCCACCTGAAAATAGCTGCAAGTGGGCATTGTCCGTATTTATATGTTTCAGTTTGGAGACTATTGCCAGAGGGACTGTACTCACAAACAGCGGCCAGTTAAAGAGGGATATGCCAATGGGGTACTAGTTTTGGATTGAGACTGGGTCCAACTGATAGGATTGGCAACATCTGGAGAAGTAGTTGCAAACGTATAATAGATATTGTCTGTATTTATACCAGTTTCAATTTGGAAAATATTGCTTGAAGGATTGTACTGACAAACAGAGCGGTCAGTTAAAGAGGGAGATGTCATGGGGGTACTCGTTCTGGATCGAAACTGGGGCAAATTGACAGGATTGACAATATTTGGAGAAGTAGTTGCAAACTTATAATAGGTATTGTCTGTATTTATATCAGTGTCAATTACGGAAAATTGCTTGAAGGATTATACTGACAAACAGAGCGGTCAGTTAAACATGGAGATGTCATTGGGGTACTTGTTCTGGATTGAGACTGGGACAAATTGATAGAATTGGCGATATTTGGAGAAGTAGTTGCAAGTGTATAATAGGTGTTGTCTGTATTTATATTAGTTTCAAATTCGGAAATATTGCTTGATGGCATTAGCGTTCTCACTGTGGATTGATACAGGGGTATATTAATAGGATTGGCAACATCTGAACAAGTACTCGTAGAATTATTATAGTAAGATAGCTGTGGGGTAAGAGTATTGTCAAACAGGAATTTGGGCGCTTCCCAGATGCTACTGAGTGGGATTACTGGCGGCGTTCCTCCTTGAGTTAGGGGTTGTATATCAGATGGAATAACGACTCGCTTAATTCGAAACAAACTGTACGTATATTGGTCTTCAGATACAGGAAGGAATGCACCTAGAATAACGATTATGTTTGAATGCAATTTACTAGAATAGCGTAGAACGCATGACCATTCGATGAGGACTGACCGGACTCGACCTATTCGGCTCCCTTGAGTTTACTTTTAGTTTAAATTGTTATGAGCGTTTTGATTCGTTTCAGTTATATTGGTATGCTTTAATTAGGTTTCACTTTTATCTATGGTTCTCTTTACTTTTTACTTTACGTTTTACTTTACTTTTACGCTTTACTTTTACACTGAGTAACTCTAGGGGAGGTTTGATCTTGGTTCCCAGAGAAGCGTTTGGCCTTAATTAAAAGGAAACTACTTAACCAGAAAGTCAAGATCGGGAGGTTGACCGTGGTTACCAAATATTTGATCCTTCAATGTCAAGTATCAAGTTCAAACATTAGACTGAGTGTTCTTTTGTTATTACGCTTTCTAGTTTACACATGCCCCACTTCAACTAGCATTGGTCCCCAATGCAAAACATCTTTACGGTTAGAAAGTTCAAAAAGGAAAGAATCTGCTCAATAAATAAAGACTTGATTGAGAAAAGAATTAACTAAATTCGTTATCTTAGAGACGCTCAAAAACTAATTTTTTATTGGTATGTTCAAAAAGGAGTGGAACCCCCCTAAATAATAATAACCAGCTGTCCTCAATGTTCGAATAGTCATATCGTTCTGTACCTACTTAAATTTAGGTTATGTCTGAGCACTTGTCCCTAGCATAATTCGGTCCTGGATTCCAGCCAAAGGGTCTCGATATGCGTCCTTACTAAATTCAGAATCTTTGTCGGACTCCTTTTTGGCTGCTGTGTATATCAGGACTCCATCGCCATTGACTAGTGAGTGCTTCAGGTACATGTAACAAATATAAACCAAATATAAGTGCTTAATATTACATTTTGTTTTCTATCTTAAAAAACTTTTTAAATGACCGTCATTTCAATTTTTTATCACCCAGTACTAATTCTTATTTAAAATCATACAGCATATTTTTATTAACTGGTGCCTTAAACCTATGCAAGTATCATATTATTTTTTAGTTGGTCTGCCGTGTATGTTTAGCCGATATTGAACATTGCTGTAAATATTATTAAAAACGTATTGGTGTTAAAACAATCGATAACTATTTTTTGATACTTTGCATTTTTCCTGACTCAGTATCCCGTTATATAGTGTGTCCTATAGATTTCCAATAATTTTAAAAAAATTTCGTCGTTTGGTCGTATTTTTCTTTGTGTCTTAGAATTTAAAGTGTACATGATGGAAGTGCCCTGCCGTAAGTAAAAACAAATTGTATAATCCCTTAAAAAAATTTCCCTTGTTGTTTTACTGTCGTAATATTTCACCCGCTTTCGTTCTGTTAAAGAGAGAAGATTTGTTCGTTCATACCGTAGAGAAGAAGCCAGACGTGCACTCCCGGAAGTCCTTACGGTAAGAATTCACATTTCTTCTCTTTTTTTTTCTGCCAAACTGTGTGCCCCTCTATAAGTTTCTCATTTCTCTTTGTAGAGCTTCGAGTTTTCCATTACATATTCCGGCAGGACGCCAGCTCATTTAAGATGGGGTCATTAAAGACCGGATTATTTACCTGACCTACATGTTTATTTTTAACTGATTATCTATATTTATTTTACTCTAATTATTTCCATTATTGTTTTTTTTCCTCTATATATTATTCCCATATATATTTATTTGACACTAATCATTGGGGTTTTATTTTTTAACTTATAAAATCGCTGGCTGATATTTCCATAAATTATAATACGCTTAAAATTATATTCAAATTATCTGAATTATATTTAGGTATTAGCATGTCCTGGCTTATGTTAAAGTGCATATTTCTATTTCAACTATTGTCAGCGAATTCCAAGTCTATGGCTTGCTTGTTTATTTTTTTGAAACGTACATCGTAACTCTCTGTTACGGATTTTGTTTTTATTAAACATAATAACAAAAATTAGCACGTAAACTTGGTCTGCCTTGAGAAATATTGCCGACTATTTGTGATTATATAATATTGATATCTTGTTTTCATTGATAGTAAACATTGCCGGAATTTAAAAATAACAGTAGATATTTAATACATGTATACGTAATTTACAGTAACGTCAATTATGTTGCTTTGACTGATGATATTATTTGAATACTAGTACTATTAATTATTATCCCCCTGGAATATGGCCAATATCCAAGGAAGACAATTGAATATTTTTTCGGAGTAATTTACCTATACAAGTTACAATTTTTTCGCTTAATTTGTAAAACATGATCGGTATACTTATGTTTAATTTATCATTAATAATAGATGCCTTATTTTATTTCCTTATCTTAATCCATACTATATACTCCCTTACTTAGCTTTTCTCTAATTTACGTGGTGTAACTATCTCTATGTATCGTATCAATCGATATTTCTGTGATGTATTTTCTCTCGTTTTTCCTCTTATTTATATGCACTTTAACATAAGCCAGTAACTTTTAAATTTTTTTCCTTTGTCTCTATTACTACTCTAGTTTACTAGGTCTATGTTTCCTTATAACTTTATATATACATCTATACATATGCATCCCTATGTAGATTCAAATTTCATCTCCTAGGTTGACATGCTGCCCAAGTGTCTTATGATCTTCCCTATAAGGTACTTCTCTTCGACAGTTGGCTACAACATTCCCTATCTGACTTCTATATAATTTTACTTTCTATTTCCTCTTTTTAATGTAGTTCAATATTATAATTATCGTACTCTCAATACTATAACTCTTTGATTCCTCTTATAATTAAATGCCTATGTGTTTTTCCCAAAATGGTACTATCGTCAAACACTTGCATTTAAAATTATAACTTGTGCTTTTCTAATGCCTCCGTGTTTCTACAATGATTTCCCAAATAAGGTACCTGTCGTTAACACTTGCATTGAAAATTATAACTTCTCTAAGTTATATATACCTCCATTTTTCTCTATATGACCCTTCTTTCTCTTTGGATGTCTACATGTTTACCTTATGATATTCTCTTTATGCTCAGATACTGATCCTCAACATTCGCGTCCCAAATTCTATTTACATATTCCTAACATATTTGTCCTATTTTTATTTATATTCCCTAATTTCCTATATTTAGTTGCTTGGTTTCTGATTTCTTCTTAGTGTCTGGTATCTTTGTATTTACTTAGTTTTGGTTACTTTTTGCTTAATTTTTGGTTTCTTTGTGTTAACTTAGTTATGGTGGCTTCCTAATTACTTAGTTACGGTTTTTTTAGTTATTTTTATTTATTTTTTCTTGGTTCACTCTGATCCTGGTCCAGTTTGTCGTATCCCCTTAGTGTATTGTTTCTTTATAGATGCTGGTTTCTTCCTATATTTACGCTGCCTTCTTCTAGTTACTGTTACTGTATGTACCTTAGATAAGAGTTTTATATGATTTCAACTATGCTTTATGTACACGCCTTTGTGTTTCACCATACGATATTCCCAGTAGGATACTTATCGTTACACTTGCGTTTGCAACGGTAACTCTATTTCCTAGTTACTTTTCTCCATTTTACTCCTGAATATTTCACTTAATCCAACGTCTAAGTGTTTTTGCTATGAGTTTCCCAATACGGTACCTATCTCTAACACTTTGCATTTAAAATTGTAACTCTATACTCTAGCTACATTTCTTTATATCTGCATAGACTGCTTATTTTATCCTCTCATAAGGGTGATTTTTCTTTTATCTAAGGTATGATACTATTGATATTTGTGTTTAAAGTTTAAAATTGCTGAAAATTTTCTTCTTCATTATGGTCCTCTTTTGTAATACTCAGTAATGCTGATTGATGGTATCTCAAATCTGAAGAGAGGCTGGTACATGAATTTAACCTTGTGGATCCCAGTGGCTATGAATTGTGTTCGCAGATTTATTTAATTCCGACGAAATACAAAAAAAAATTGACTGACCCTGTACGTCCGCAATTAAAACAGCGCCTGTCAAAAAATGGCTTAGAAAGAAAATGGCGATATATACTTATGTGTCCGGGAGTCAGAATGGGTTACTTGTAGAAAGGTCGAAAAGGCCCTTCCATCCTGTGACTTCACTGCATCTGAAACGCCTCCGGGGTTAGGAGTCTGAACGGCTGCCTCCAAAAAACGTCACTACGGATCCGAACGGCAGCTCCAAAGGATATCTCCTCAGTGAATCCATGGTCCTCGGTCCGATGTACGGGGATCAAACGGCTGCCTCCAAAACGTGTCGACGACCGGAACAGACGGTGCTTCTGCTACTTGGTACTCGGGCTCAAAAACGGAGTCCTCCACCACGTGTCAACGAAGCTTCTAGGAGAGACCGGACTCGATCTAGTGCGTTTCCTTGAAATAATTTGCTAGTAACCTTGAAATGTATTTTACTTTTATTTTAGATTTTTAGGATGCGTTATAATTTGTTTAATTTATATGGTGGTATGCTTTAATTAGGTTTCACTTTTATCTATGGTTCACTTTACTTTTTACTTTACGCTTTACTTTACTTTTACACTGACGTAACTCTAGGGGAGGTTTGATCTTGGTTCCCAGAGAAGCATTTGGCCTTAATTAAAAGGAAACTACTTAACCAGAAAGTCAAGATCGGGAGATTGACCTTGGTTACCAGAAAAGCGTTTGGCCTTAATTAAAAGGGAACTACTTAACCAGATAGTCAAGGTCGGGAGGTTTGATCCTGGTCACCAGAAAAGCGTTTGGCCTTAATTAAAAGGGAACGACTTAACCAGATCATCAGGATCGGGAGGGTTTGAGCTTACAGGAGGAGCGTTTTGCCTTAATTAAAAGGGAACTACTCAATCAGATAAGTTGTCGTCTACTTGATTTGCCCGTTCTTTTATACTAAATTTTGTTGATATTTGACTGATTGTTTTTAAAACATGTTTAGATAATACTCATAATATTTGATCCTTCAATGTCAAGTATCAAGTTCAAACATTAGACTGAGTGTTCTTTTGTTATTACGCTTTCTAGTTTACAGTATTATTGAAGTGTCTTGATATTGCAGATGGACGTTCAAGACGACCCAAGTCAGCTTCAATCAAAATATTGTTAATTTTGTGTTCAACTAGTATTCTTGTTTGATGAGAATAACCCATTAGTTCTGGCAATATAATTTCCGTACGCCGAATATGGATTTCCAGTCTCGCCAGTGTTTTGTTTCTCACATTTGGAAAGCCTCCTCAATTCTAAGATTCTCTGATTTATTTTTCTGTCGCTAGTGTTTGGCAAGATGCAATGGTGAAATTGGCTGCGAGAAGTTAAAGTTACTACTTCAGTGTATTTGTGGTAATTTTCCTGAAATGTAGTATCATGTCGTTCTGGGTCCGAGGTGATATCTTCCTGCAATAATTAATTCTTTACACCCCGTCTACCTACTGTAATTACTTTTAAACAGTGGTAAAATAAAATTTTTATTGAAGCAGAATTTTTTTTTAATAATAATTAATATCATTAAAAAAACTTCTTAATATTAATACTTAAGGAACTATTTTTTTAGATGCCGGCTACCTCAGAAGAATGGTTTAAAGTTTCTCAGCATTTTTTATGGAATTTCCCTAACTGCGTTGCCTCAATGGGCGGCAAGCATGTGGTACTAAAAAAACCGATCCACAGCTGAAGTAATTTTTATATAAATCAATGCACAGTATTGTCATGTTCGCGTCGCTAGATGCGGATTACAACATTCTCTTTTTAGACGTTGGAACTCAGGGTAGGATATGCGATGGGGTGTATTCCAGAACACTAAGTTGCACCACCGTTTAGCAACAGGGAACTTGTCATGATCGCCACCAAAAGTTCTACCTGGTTGACATAAAGAACAGCCCTTTGTTATAGTAGCCGACGGAGCTTTTCCATTAGAGGACCTTACTCAGGAAATCATCTTCGAGGTTCGCCAAAGAGAATTTTCAATTACCGTTTAAGTAGGACTCGAACGCCTAGTGGAAAATGTATGGTATTATGTCGGCAGTATTTCGAGTATTAGGCAAACCGATGTTACTGGAGCTCAAAAAAGCAGAGATTATATATAGTAATGAGAATTGCTTATCTTCACAATTTTTAAGACATCATATTTTCCGCAATATTTATACTCCCCGAGATTTTTTAGATACTGAAAATGAAGGCTTACTGAGAGAAGGACTCTGGCGGCAAGAAGTACCAACGGAATGTGAGTCATTACTTCCATTGCGGCGAATACCTAGACGATCCACAATTAAGTTAGAAGTAATTCGTAACGAATTCGCTGAATATTTTGTTACCAACGGATTTGTCGAGTAGCAAAATAAATATCAATCTTTTAGATTTATACTTATAGTTTCTTTCAGTATTTAATTGTTAATTTTTGTTTGCAGTTCCTAGCATAGCATCAAATGCAAACCATTTTGAATTGTACAAATCTTTTGATCCTGCAAATTTAAATATATACGTTAAAAGTAAAAACTATGTTTTTTTATGTAGTGCTTACCTTTTCCGGTTCTCGTACTTGCTTTAATTTTACCTTTTTCGCGTCAAAATGACCCCATAAGCCTTTTCAGCTTTTTTGTGTTGCTGTTATGTCTAAATTTTCAATGTTTAATTTGTTTATCAGTTGTTGAAAGGCGTAATTTTTTTTTGTCTTAGAAAAGTATTCTGGGTGTTGGGCATTCCATAAAACAGGCAGTTTTTCGAATTCTTGTATTAGCAACAAATATGTTTCATTGTTCCACTTCATAATTAAGCAATTTTTTTAAAAGGCTCGCGTACGCACTGCGTCGTACAGTGTCTCCATACAAACTGAACGTTCGCAATTCCTTTGAGCACATCCCAGAGACTGACACCGGTCGGATTGTGCTCGAGGTTATGCGCGCACAGCGGCGCACATAGTGAGCGTGCGCGCATAACGTTTACACTTGAGCATTCGCGGTGGATCAGTGCATGTGTGCTCAGGTTTAAACGCGGTTAAAGATGTGGCAGTGGCCGTAGCACCATCTTTCAAAACTACGGTAAATACGGAAGTGCCACTGTTTGTGTAAAAAGATGGTGCAATTTTGAGTATGTTGATGAAGTTATCTCAAAAGTGACAATTTTTGAGTTGTGCCGTTAACCTCGCAAATGAGCGATATGTCAATGAAACGTTACCAACTATCACCGTAAATGACATTCAACTGCCTTAATGGTGAATTCCCATATTCCGCCGAAATGAGGGGAACGAGGTGGAATAACGTTCCAATTAATATGTTCAAATACAAAAAAATCAGTCAACATATTTTGAGTTTTAGCTTGTTTTAAAAAATTTGCCAATTCGTGATTGGCGCCTACAAATGTAGTGCCATTACCAGAGCGAATGCATGATCATTTTCCTCTGCGCTAAATGATTCGTTTAAAAGCATTGAGAAAGGTATTTGTGATGAGGTGAGATACTACTTCTAATTGTAAGTCATTCGTTGACAGGAGCACAAACACACATAAATAGGTCTTTAATAGTTGCTTGCTACGTGGCAAACCTTACTTTAATAAGGGAAGGGCCAGTATAATCCACTCTGTAACTTAAAAAAGGTCTAGATGGAGTTATTCTATTTAATAAAAGTTGCCCTAATAATGTGTCGACGGTTAATGGTTTTATCTTGAAGCAAACAATACAGTGTAAACGATTAATTTTTATTAACACGTTTTATTTCACCAATACACCTTCGCCAGTACAGTTATCATAATTACATAACGCCATGAGTCGACTCTGCTATCGTACAATAACCATATCTACGCCTTACTTCTAATCTATCTATATACTCCATATTATATAACACCGATTCGATTCTACTGCTGCGCCGTTCGTTTTCCAGGGTTGTCACGTCCTCGCCTATTTGAACGTCGCACGTCGCCTCTCCAAAATTTGCTTGTTACAACAGTTCTTTAGTACTTTTCGAACTTCGTCTCTACCAGCAATGAGCCAGAATCGAGTACGGATATGAGCTAATAAGGCTTCCGCTCCAGGATGAATCAATTTGCGATGTTCGTTATGTAATTATAAGTTTTGTCAAGGGATGCCCTTTAGAGACCGGATGTGTCAAATCATAATAAAAATCAGATTTTTTAAGCCGACCACTCACCTTTAATATAGGTATTATCGGTATCAAGAAACAGATTTAAATTGAATCATTTACTTTTTTTACTAGACTCTTGAAATTGACAAAACTTCATCAGGTGCTAATAGTAGTAATCCACAATCGACTATAGAAGATAAGATACAGATAATAAGAATAAGATACACTTAATATGATAGACATTGTTTTTTGCTGCTTATGCAGAACAGGAGAAGTTATAATATATTAGAACATAGCAGTGAATATTTCTTTACATGCCAGCAGATAGAAAATAGGTGTAAGTCACTTGAGAAAAGCTATAAGAATGTAATGGACAACACAAACTAAAGGGAAGAGAAAGAAAAATATGTTCTTTGCAAAATGAGTATCACTTTTTAACATTGGTATTTTGATTTATTTGCACTCAGACTGTGCACTGTTTTTTTTTCAAATTGCCGTAAATATATCACCCTTCAAATCAGAAATGTAGTATATGTCATATTTATACCAACTGTTTGATCTGATTATTAACAATTTTAGGGAATTAGCAGTTATTTATCGATTGTTAAACGGCAGAAGGCGCTTAGTTCCAGAAATATTTATTTTTCAGAAAGGTAATTTAAGTTCTGAGTTTGAAAAAATTCCGATTTTTATATATTACCCATTTATATGAAGAGTTTCTTTAAATACAAATTACTATGAATGCCCAAAAAAGATGTCGATTTGATCTTTTTTCACTCTAATACTTTTGAGTAGTTAATATTTTTTTGTGTGATAGGTTTTGTAATTGACTTCATAATAATTTAGTATAAGCCAAGATTTTATTTCTACCAGAGAAAAACAAGAATTAAATCAAATCATAACTGTAATAAATAAAATGTTATATACTAAGAAAAATTATGAAATCTGTTTGAAATTAAAAAAAAACATGTAAATAAATACTAGACATCGCTATAATGCCAAAAAAAAATAAATAAAATAAATTACGAATATTATTATAGTTACTAATGGTATCTTCATTGTATTCTAGTGAAATGACAGGAATATCTTTTGCAATTAGGAAGTTATGTTCGTCATGGTGTTTTTCATCAATTATATATTTTTGCATATTTCTCATATATTGTTATATTTCTTAAGAGATTTTCTTGGTGTTTTCTATACACAGGTACTAGACTAGTTCTACGTTCCTTGATAATCTTAAATTATCAAGAGTTACAGACTTGACTTCATCCGTCAATGAGTGTTTGAGTTGTACTTCATTTCAACCCTTTAGGG
The DNA here is from genome assembly GCA_016904865.1 of Pissodes strobi. NCBI lineage: Eukaryota > Metazoa > Arthropoda > Insecta > Coleoptera > Curculionidae > Pissodes > Pissodes strobi. The sequence continues at coordinate 172,633 of MU182844.1, forward strand.
ATATCATTTGCCTAATATCCACATGTTTACCAACGTTCAAATGTGGAGAAGGTAAAATGGCCATGCAGTGCATGATGGGCCATTTATAATCAAGTAAAAGTAGTATCCGTTCCTGTACATCATTACATCACATTATTATACTTACACATATTTATATACTACAATTAGTTTGCTTTCTGGAAAATATGTTTTCTGTATGTTTTATTATAAATTATATAAGCTATCATAAGTAGTTTGTTTCTTGGCTTGTCCGGTCAGATTTTAGAGAGGTACCTACTTAATTACAGAAAAAATAAAGAATAGGTATGTTTAGAATATTTTATTGAAAAATAAATCTATATTAATAAAATATGAACGTTTTTTACCTCCTATGTGCAAAATGTTCTCAGGCCAGTAGAACGCATTATAAAAACATTGAAACCATATCCCTCAACTAATTACTATTGGCTGTTGATCATTAACTTTTAATTCATCTTTAAAATGTAAGTTATCTGCCAAATACAAGGTGTGAAGAACGCAACAAACAAGAATAAAACTTCATTGTATTGTGGATCCTCCATTTTAAGATGGCCTAGTTGCCGAAACCTCTGATTTAGCTTACCTAATGCATGTTCTATACAGATACTACATTGCAGCATTGACTCAAAGCTGTATTAATTTTTTTTTGAACATCGCTAAGATGTCGATTGTCCCTATAAGGCACTAACATATTATTTGATAATGGGTACAAATATTCTCCTAGTTACTCCCAAGTGGAGAGTCTCTAAATAATTTAGCATCATGAATCAACCCAGGATAACTTAGAAAAATGTCCAAACATTTGTCGTTTTCATCGCACCTAGTTTGCATAACAAGCGACTCATATATTTCTTTCGATGGTTGGCCTATTCCAATAATGTTGGGAAAGCCTTTTTTGCATTTGAGATATGGCTTGCTCAGTTCTCTTTGTTCATTATTAGGTAATTTAATTAGTTTTGGAGCCATTTCCTGCAGGTGGATTCTTAACCCGTCGGAACGTTTCGAAACCGACCAGCTACCGAGTGGGAGCGATTCTCAACGCAATCGGTCTCGACTTGGTTCCGACATCGTGCCGACTTGAAGTGTCATTTCTACTCGGTAGCTATGAAGGTCCCGAGTGGAAACAATGAAATGTTTTGATTGGTTCATTTGAAACTTGTGATATCCTTTATGTAGGATTTGAAATTGAAAAGACAGAAGTGGAGATATTGTTATTTGTTATTATGTTATAATTATTTATATATGATTATGTTAGTGTACTCGTAATTAGAGTAATCGCACACGGCACATGAATCGGGACGAAGGGACCGCAAAATTTGTAAATTGTAATTAATAATCATGGAATGAAATAAATATTGAATGAAATTAATTTTATTGCTATGCTATGATACACAAAGTACATAAAGTAGGACTCACCCTACGTAACTTACGTAACGTACACTTATTCACGAAAAACAACAATCAAAAATTATCTTTAATAAAATTAATCTTATAACTTCCTAACTAATTCTTTACGTAGATCTAATATAGGTACAAAGGCAATTTATTATACTCAATTAGTACCTTAAAAAATAATGAATTTAAAGTGCAGCTCTTTTTCACAATTGGAAAATGAGGAGACATATTATTATTTTATAGATAATTGTACTAGACTTTACTGGCAAAAATTGACTTATCCTTCTAAGAATCCTATTTTTTTAATTATTTTTTCACTATATAATTATTATGCTCTTTAAAGTTTAGTTTACAGTAAATTGCACGATACACATGTGTATCCTATAATATATAATACCGAGATATTTGCAATGTCTTACATATCCTAATTCGTGTTGACAGAGTTTTAATTTAAGAAAATTCTCATTAATGTTTGCACCTAATACCATAATATAAGTTTTTTGTTACATTGTCAAAAAGGTTATTCTCCTCTAACCATTTTTCTACCTTTGCTAGCTCTACAGTCATTTTTTCAATAGTTTTTTCTGCATTTTCCCCTGTATGGATATTTGTGTTTTGTGAAACATAATAATAAAATTATTATAGTAAATAAAATAAGTAAACAAATATACCCTATACCTACTAACCCCAAAATCTATGATTTTGAATACTGAAACCTTGAAATGCAGTGCAGCCAACACAACAGTAGCCAATTTTACTCGGGAGCGGTTAAGAATAGCAACTTGTCGGTATCGACTAGGTGCCGAGTTCACTACCGACCGAGATATACCGATCCGAACGGTTCGTCCCGATAGGTTAAGAATCTGTCTGCAGAGCTAAAAACTATATGAATCGATTCCTGACATAAAACAGTCCACTGGTCGATAGAGCAAAACTGTTTATTTATTTATTTATTTATTGTGTTTTTCTTGACTTATTTCTGATGGACGTATGCCTCAACTCTATAAAAAACTATAGAACGCATCACTTTCTTCGAATTTTTGGATGTGATTTTAGAACAGTATTCGAGCCACTCGAAAGTGCTTCATCATTCTAAAGAGGTAAAAGTTCCTCAATATAATTTTTCACGCTCACTCTGTCATTCTCTACACAACACCAGCCACTAAACTCATTACCTCACAAAAAGTCTTCATTTTCACCATATGTCACATATTTATTTTTGTCTTAAGATAAAAAAAAACAGATATATGTTGGAATCTGTAATAAACATGTATTCAACATTTAGCACGAAAATTGATGGAAAGGAAATGTGTGATCGGTAACAGACACCCCTCGAACTCGAACGAAAAGCGTTTTTCCAATCCTCCTTAATGCTTGAACCGTAGACGTATTCATGACGCAACAACTAAGTGCACTTGCTTCGTAGTTGAAATAGAATAAAAGCGTTTACTACACATGAGCCAACAAAGTAAAATAAGAGCACAGCTTATTCAATAACCAACTACTCATCTCTATCGATATCGGAAAGTTGGAGTGTCGGGCACTGCGCATACCTGACAGTGCCCTGAGCGGTTCAGTTCCACGGTCTCGTGATTTTTCAGGCCATGTAAGGACACAAAGCGAACTGAATTTAAAATGAATATTCGCTTCAAAATCCACAACAAATTCGTCCGAAGCTACGGCTATCGCCCTAAAAAGACGGGAAATTTCGGATTTTTATACAATTTTGCTATTTAAAATCGTTTTCAAACGAATTTTAGACGATAAAACATCGTATTTTAAATTAAACGAACTGTCAAAAGAATTATTCAGATGCCGAGACGTTTAGAAAAATATTAAGTCAAGGCCCTCTTCTAAAATTTTCATTTGACTTTCCCAAATCAAAGGATGCCGCCGCAAGATGAGTAGCTGGTTATTGAATAAGCTGTGATAAGAGTCTATGCCACCACGTATGTTATTTATGGTCCACTTCATAAAGGCTTTTTAGCATATCGAACTTCGGCATAGCCCATATGTGCATTGTATTCAATAACCATTTCAGGGTATGTTATCTTGTCGAGGACCCCATCTTTTTTTCTTCTTGGAACACGACCTATTGTTGCTAGATTTTGGTAATTTCCAAAGAATAATACGCTTTTTCGATCCATATGCCTCATCCCGACTAGTCCACAAGTAGATATGCGATAATCTTTATCGTTTCAAAATTTTATCTGATTTTGGCTACATAAAATATAATGTATATATTCCATCTGATACTAAAGATATCTGTAATTCAATAGAATTGAAATAAAGTTTAAAATGTTTTCCTCCTAAAACTCTACTAAGGTCGTTTACGACCCGTAGCCCTAATTTTTTCAGTAGTCTGGGCAATCTTCCCAGTATATATTTGAAGATTACACATGAAACCAGTAGCGTCGGCTCTAACCTAGAATTTATAACTCCGCTTGATCGGTTTGTTTGGCATGTATTGACGGATAGAGCTTAGTCCTTTGAATCTAATCATTGACTCATCTATGGATGGAAATTCATGCGGAATTAGGGCAGAAAGAAATGGTTCCCGAACCTTAGACAAAAGGAGTCTAATTTTATAGAGCTTATCGAAATTTAGGTGATTTCTTCCCGGTTGCACTGAATTGTCGTTAAGGTGGATGTAGCTTAGTAACCACGTGAGCTATCCCGTGAGATAGCAGCACTAATAAAATAATTCCGGAGCTCGTCGCTGGATGATTAATAGTATCTGTAACTGGGCATCTTTTCGATCCCCGTCAATAAGTTGACTCTTAAAAAAAATCTCGGTCCATGGAGTAAAATTAGCTCTTCTGTCATGTATTTGAAGATAGTACAAATTTATTTGGAATACGATATCTTGGATTAGATCTTTGGGAAAAAGTGACAAAAACGTCTGTCGGAGTTTCTGCATCCTCAGGTAGGTTAGCACCTGTTACTTCCAAGAGATTATTTGTTTTTGTGACATAATTTTTACTGTTGCGCTAAATAACAGATTCAGTGCTAATGGTACGTCGTCCTTGCTCTTCCCACCCATGTCACCGTTATCAGCACCAACACCAAGATCGACATTTTTATTTTTCAAAAGCGGCTTATATAGGTATATAAAAAATTCGGAAAATTTTACAACTTTTTATTATACCCAATATCTATTTATCATTCTACTAATATTTGAACCAACAAACACTAACCGAAAACATGCCAGAATAAAAAAAATCCGAAATTTTTAAAATTTTCCTCGTTTTTTAACACTATATGCCTCTATAATAGACCTTCTACTATAAATTTTACATAAAAAACTGTTGCTTGTCACTTTTTGCGGCGCTAAGATTCTCAATAACCAAAGAATATCTTATCCCTACGCTGGTTAACTTATACTCTAGTAGAAATAATCCTGAAGTGTCGGATGAAAACTTGTGGTACTAACAAGATGGCGCACCGCCACACCATGAAACAGAAATACGCCAGTATGCCAACCATGTTCTTCCAAACAGATGGATTGAAGGACATGGGCTGCCTAGGTCTCCCGACTTCACATTAGTGGATATCTTCCTCAACAAAGTATATCGATTGCTTGGGGAACCGTCATGCATAAAAAGGGAAACTTTTAACATTTAATTAAATAATGTATTGCATTTTTTGTTTCTTTTAAGCGTAAATAAACTGTACCTTAAATAAAAAAATGTTTTTTAAATCCTGTAGCTACGAAACTGTTCATAGTTGTGTTTTAACTTTTTATGCGGTATCTGTGACGGAAAGCTGTTTTGCAGGCTGTCTGTAACCGTTAGTGTAAAACGTGTTCTTTCTAACGCCAGACTATAGGCAACCAATTCCAAACAAGTGGTTGCCTATATTCAGGCGTCACGCGGCCTAAGGTGGCATTAGATTTTCATATCGATGATGTCGATACAGGATATGTTTAGTGTTTACACATCAGTGTCTCGGGTACCAGCAGACTCGCTCATTTTTTTATTAATAAATAATGAGTTGGTTTTATACTTTAAGTACACACTGTATAATATCGAAATAGTGCTGCTGTTTCGAGAGGTAATTTGTAAAGAACTTTCATCTTTTATTCAGACAAGGTAATATTGCATAATTATCCAAGACAGTGATCACTCATGTTTTGCATAGCCAGTCATGCTTGCATTATACAGGATGCCACAAACGCGATGGTACGTTAGCCGTATATTAAGAACTAGACGAGTGATTTGCTTGGCGTGGAGTAAACCTCAATTAAACTTTCCTAGTAAAATATTTTGGCATATCAGTCGCTTTCGATTTGATCGGAGTAAATGCAATAATATGCTTTTATTTTATACGAGGTGACTTAAAAATATGGCTGTGTTAATAGATTTTCTTTTTAGATGACTTAAATTTTTGAATTGAATGCCCTGTATATTTGTTGAGCTATGTTTTCTCTAAAGTACACTCATTTCAGAAAGTTTTATAATGTTCCTATATCTATTTGCAACATTTTTTTAAATATTTAATGTAGAAACTTATTTTTGCAAGAATTTCAGAAATTTTATAGTAGGTCATAACAAATTTAAACAAATCAAGCCGTCGCGCGTCGCACACTGGTTCGCTCTTATAGTATGTGGCCAAAACCTTTACTTTATTATATCAGTCAAAAGTAATAAGTCAGTTAATATTTTTTAGCATATCTATTAATATTTTGGTATTATACAATTGATAATACACAGGGGTACCCAAAAAAAAAAGTTCTTTATTATTAGACGTGTTGAAGGTATAATAATAAAGATCATAAATTTGTAGGTGACACATTTTGGTCTCTGAACTGGTGCCGCTTTTAAAAATATTGGCAACACTGCAAGGATATTATTTGACCTAATGTCCTATGACCTATATATTTTTATTTTTAAATGGATTTTAGTAAATATGGTTAAACATATTTTACTATAGATAGAGCTTTAGTAAATTGTTTCTTCTTTTTTTAGTAGAAACATTTCAAATATAATTCTGCTACTGCCTTCGGACATCCAAAGCAAGTATCATGAGATATAAGAAAACCTGTTTTATATTTCTAAATAAATAAATTACATATTATATGTATTTTATATAAATAACAATAATAGTTGATTGGAATTAAAAAGCGTATTTCTTTATCAATATCAATAAATATTTTTTTTTACTTATATATGTATTTATTAGAAATTAAAAACAGAACAGTTTTTACAATGCTTAAAACATATACATGCATAGTTCTTAAGCTAATAAGAATAAGTAGATATATATTTGAACTGCAGAATAACAGAAATATTGGTCCATTTGGATTTGGAAATTAATTTAAAAGGTTTATAGAATCACTGTACAATTCTGTTTAAAACTATTTTTGTTATTCTATTTATGCCTCAAGCTTGTTATTAATGGGTCAGAAGAAATGAGTAATGCATGTACAACATCTTCGTTTGTTGAAACGCGAGAACACTTTCAAGAAGACTGCCTAAATCTTTTAAAATGCTTATTTCTGAACTCTGCTGCTTCCTCACTTAACTGGCCTATTGGAAGGCTGATGGACCCTATAATTTGACCACCGTGAATTAAAACTTTGTGTAGTGATGATGGCATATAATACCAGTGATAATACTGAATTAAAATGTTGGCAGTTTCGTGAGCGTATTTTTTAAAATTAATAATTAATATCGCATTGGCTAATAATAACTTGAAAATAACTGCAAAACGTCTAAGTATTTCTAAGTTAAACCCAGTTATTTCCGGCACCATTTCAAAATGTTTAAAAAACCTTCTAGCTGTATTGCCATTATTTGATGTGCACATCAACAATTATCTAAAATTTTTCTTCTAGTTGAGATTGAATTTTTGATTTTCTTGGTTTTAGAAGTTCTTTTTCATTCCATGATTTGGCCGTTCATTGCATAAATCCCAAACGGTAAGAAACATGTGGCACACATTCCATAAATCGTATTAATTCATGACGAGGTGATAAACCGTATTTATATGTGATTTACTTGTCGCCGCCCAATAATTTGCATATTTTTCATCTCAGAAGGTTTCCCTCCACATATGTTACAACATGCTGATGTACCTATTAAAATCTGGCACACTTTTCCATCAATCATTGTTAAAAGCAAATTATGATTTACGTATACCGTTTATTAGGAAATTCAATTTTAGTATCTACCAATTCAGATATTTGGTCATTTATGGACTTAACAAAGTCAGTAACATAAAATTTTCTTTCTTTAGCAAAATGGAACGAAATTGGTCGGCAGTAATTTGTGGATGATGGTCGTTTATGCTTCCAAAAAATATTTGTGGAATCCAAAATCTCAGTTAGTTGAATTGGAACGAGGGGTGCCATAAAGCCAGACTCGCCAGTTAAATTTGGATTTAAGAAATTTTGTTTGTAAATACTCTGACCAGATGAACCATTGCATCCCCATTTCGCTTTCAGCACTAACCTTGGCATCTCTGGTGCTTTCAGTATATTGTTTTTTATATCTGGAACTAATAGAAGTCGTCTAACAGTTTGGTCCAACAGAAACTGTACTGTAGTTTTATATCTACTCCACTCTCAGATATAGCAGTTTTTTCTTTGATCGGATCGCATTCTTTTTTCGCTTTTAAAATACAAGCATATCAAGGAAAAATGTGATAGTTTCTAAGCTTACACTGATTTCGCAAATGTTCATATTGATATTTTGAAAGTTTCATATCGGTTATTAGCCCCAGGGCTTCTTCTTTATGAACGAATCCGGAATGTCTTCATATGTTATTTTGTTATAACTTTTTGTACCATTTTTCAAAATGGCATTAATTAACTCAGCTTCTTTTTTTTACCTGATGACTTTAACACAGACTAAAAGATGCTATAATTCGCTGATCGATAAATTGGTACCTTTACTTTCAGCGATCGGAGCAGTTTTCTAGAATCTTATTTGGCCTCCCTCCTTTTCCTCTGAACAGCGTGAATGAGCCTTCAAACCAGGAAGCATATTTTTTTTGTAAAAAAAAGTTTAACGATTGACGATTTCCATTTTTCTCGAAATTGCGGTAGAAAGTAGCGCCTTAAAGCGTCAAACGCTAGTTTTTCACTATTACGGGAGAAATTATATTTTTCTTGTGCGTAATTAAAAACAGGCGTCTCATTTCCATTGTTTACTATTAAAATATCGCACAATATTCTTCGTTTTGTAACGAAATAATTCGCTACATGGTTTTTCATATTTTAAAATTTTTATATTACAAAGTGATTTTTATGCAAATTTCTGCATGCGATTTGGATTCGGTAATTGGGTGAGATTTCAATAGAAGTTAGATCTTTTATACATAGGTGAAGCTGCTATTAGAGTTGTATGCGTATTATTTCTACATCGTTTTTTATAAAAATATTTTTATTATACCAGCCTTTGGATAGAGGGCGATGGTAATATCGTAATTTTGATTGATAGTCTCTCTCCTATTCCTTTTGACGCGAGTTGGACCGGTATTAAAATCGAACGGCCAACGTAGCTTTGTGAGAGCCCATTTTTATTTTTATCGGATGTGATTTGATTTTTGCACATTCCGTTTTAAGTTATCGAATTTATTTCTCTGTTTTAGGAGTGTTTTAGGACAATTTTATAGATTATAAAGGGATTATCGAGGCTATGATCTAGTCAACAATATTTTTAATTAGATTTTTAATATCTAGATTTATAAATTGGATTCTTCATTCATTCTGGCCATCTAGGCACTTTTTATAAAATATTGTTGAATAAATGATCTTACTGGTCTCTTTACTGAATATGATTTGATATATTTATCGTGAATTTCGTTAATTTTTACAGGAATATTTAACTGCGTAGTTGAAGTTAGCAAGGAGAATTTCTAACTAACCTCACTTTATTACCGATTTCTGTTGATCTTTTATGTTTTTAGCTAATTCCTGGCTCCAATCCGCCACTTTTAAAAGTTAATTTAATTGACACAGGCCCTTGCCAAATTTGGGAAGAGACGGATGGGTACCCAATAGACCTTCAGTTCACTGCCGGTGGAGGATTTGGGAAAACCTACTTTCTAAGAGTCTAAGGTGAGTTTCTCTTTTATTATTTCTAATTTATGAAATATAACATTGAATTTATTTGAGAACTCATCTTGGATTTTTATTTCTTCTCTCTACCGACGGTCGACGGTGAATTTATATATATATTTTTGTAAACCTAGCTCCTTGCTAAACTTATAACTAAATTTGCTTTGTTTATTTTGCTTGTGGCTCGTAATGCTCACCTTGACGCGAGATCTGAGAACAATTGACATTTGGTGAAATGTCGATCAGCTCTGTATTATGATCTTAGCATGTACAGTTTTCTTTATGCATACATTTGACTTGGGAAGAATTTGCATAATTATTAATTTACAATTTTGAAATAATCATAATTTTCTATCAATTTTTGACTAGTATTTTGCTTATTTTTAGATTTTTTTCTCTTAATAAACTTTTTGAGAACTTTTCATTTATTTTGCACTTATTTAAAGGAGTGCTTAAGTCAGATTTAATCATTTTCTTCTTTAGTATATTTGAGTATCAGATTCGTTGATGAATCTTGTATCTTTGATCATAGTGTAATCCTTCTTTTACGAATCTTGTATATATTATCATAGTTTAATTCTTCATTTACGAATCTTGTATTTATGATCATGGATTTAATTCTTAAGTGATAGAGTTTGAATTTTTTGCTAACATTGTTTAAATTACTGTTCATTATTTTTTATTTCTTCTTTTCATATCAATCAATATTCTGGTCTAAAACAAGTTTTTCTGTTTGCATATTCTCACGAAAATTGGCCGAAGAGCTTGGATTGATAGTCAAGCATCAACCGAGTGTACCATTGCAGCATTAGACGTATCAGCTGTACAAGACGTTTTTTAGTCCTCTGGTGTTATCCTTACCCATAAAGGCCTAACAAATAACAGGCAATTGGAGGAAAAGGAACGAGGCGAAGAGAAGTGTGTCCAACTAGGGTTGAACGTCTAATCTAGCTAAGTATTCTATTTGCAAACCTGAATATCGCTGTAAAGACCAGAATCTTTGAGTTATAGCTAATTTCAATTATTGATATTTTAATTGTTTTTTTTTCACTCTAAAGTCTAACTTATTAATGTAATTTCTCAAATTCTAAAAGAAATTTGTTTATTCAAGTTGCTCATTTTATTGTATTTATTTAAATAAAATTATTGTAAATTTGTTTTTAAGAACATCTTTTATTTCCGACAAGGAACGAGATTCTGCAGTTCTTAACGTCTATCAAGTAATTTTTGTCAGTGTTTAAGCTTCTATTGGTAATACTTGACAGTTTCTTTGAGAATTGAGGAATTTCTGGCGCCCATATTGATGAAGTAAGTAGAATTCGCGATCAATCTATACTAGTCGGCAACTATGTAAATTTTCAAAAGACATCAGGAACTTAAATCGTTACAGTTTAACTTGCATTTTAAAAGATAAGTTAAGAGTACAACATAACTAACACCAAACACATGCGACAGGTCAAAAGTAAATAATAGTATATTTCATTACCAGTCCGGAAACTAGTGTGAGGCGTAGCAAGCGCGGGAAAAGCTATTTCTGGACGTGTAATGAACGATATTTGTTATAATACCTCTTTGAAATCAAAACACAAACATAAAATCATTATTATTTTATGTATCCAATTACATGTCATAATACATTTTGAATTAAAATGTAAGCAAACGTCAAACTTGGACGACAAGTAAGACACAGGTATCTAATATTTATAAAGCGTTCTTATGGCAATGTGTTTGTATGCATTATTGTGATTGAATAGGCAGCTAGTTTTGATGTATGTGACAAGTAAGGACAAAATAAATAAAATAATTTTACTTAAAAATTAGACTATTGACGCTAATATTAATTTTATATACCGCATCGCTGTCTAATTTTAATCCAATCTATTATGCTTTATACTTAGTTTGTAACTAAATAACTGCAAATTTAGAACGGGAAAATTTTTCCTGTGCGCTCGCATCGGAAAACTTTTCCCGTGCGGGCGCACCGGAAAGTCTTACTTTCTTTGCTCTACAGAGACGTAGAAAATAATAGTTTTCAGAGGGGTATTATGAAAATCAATTTTCTAATGGCTAATGTTACTGGCTGAATAGCAGATAGTAGCAGTTAATTTTGCAAGATTCTCAAAAAGAACAGTGCTAGATTTACTTTAAGTTAAAAACAATAACTTGGGTCAGCTTGGATTACCTTGATTTAGGTATATAGATAAAAATATATAGATAAAAGGTTTAGTTGTATGTAAGGCGTTATTGCATAAATACTCTGAAGTGCATGATTTCAGGAAATATATTTATCTAACAAAACTTTTATTATTTTAAAATATATGTTAAAATATTGCGTCGCTCGCGTCGCACAATGGATCGTGGCATAAAAAAAGAGCGTAAAATAATTGGTAACTAACTTTTATGATTTAATATGCCAGTTTATTTGTTAAAAGATTGTAATAATAATAAAAATAACTAATTAATCACGACATGTAGGATAAAGCAACTTTTTCTTATTTCTGTGACTAGATTTCAAATGAGATACGTGAGGATCAGATGAGAGTAATAATTTATTTAAAATATCTTCGTTGTTATATTTTCTGTTGCATTTTCTTGACCAGGTGTCTTTATAAAACCAAAAAGGCTTATCTCTTTACCGCACAGAATTTTGCTAATTTCAGAATCTAGTTGCACAAGAATACACACAATACAAATTTATGCGAAACTTAGTTTATGAAGTTTAGAATTACTCTAATTTTAAGGCTATATAAAAAGTAGACCTCCAAAATGACAGGTAATTGATGATTCATAATATAGACCACCCTGCAACAGTAACAAAAACCGAATCGATTTGGTTAAATACTTCTTTTTAAAAACTAAGCAATCTAATAATTTCAACTGGTCCTAACTAGGGTTTCTTATGGTAGGCCTGGAAGCATTTCTTATTTTTCCAAGACATAATGCCACATCACATACATTGCAACACCAGTCAGAACGTATTGGTTTCTCCCTGGTACTGCATCTAGCACATCTTATAATAGACCTGGCAGGTTGATGAGCTGCAGAATTAAATATCAACTATTCTGGAACTTTTCGCTTTTTCTACTCCGGCTCTTCCCCACAGCGTTCCTTCTGAGATTTGATTTCGGTTAGTCTTTTGGCCACCAAGCCATCAACTATTCTTCTCCGGAATTGTTTGAGAAGTATTGCTACACAACAGTTTACAAAATAAAAGAAGATCCGCATCCACCACTTCTTGATTTTCCTATTAAGTTCATAGGAAGCTTTTAGTTGATCAAAACGATCGACAAAGTCAAACTTTTTGTTATAATCCGTGATGAGTGTCGGGCAAGGTAATCACTTTTTATGACCCAAAAGGAGCAACAACTGTAGCAGAAAGAAAGCAAAAAGATGGAAGTATCTTTTTGCTTTCTTTCTGCTACAGTTGTTGCTGCTTTTGGGTCATGAAAAGTCATTTTCTTGTTCCAAACCTTCAGTCAACCGCAGCATCACTTTTTCACCCAAAGCATGCTCAACGTAATCCTTGCTCTTATCCTTGTAAATGTTAAAATTATAAAGGCAACTCTCGCAATCAGCTAAAGCACAAACCTTAAAACCTCGCTTGATTGATTTTTTACGCATATATTGCTTCAATACTCTTGAACTTGATCATCGAATCATCAATGGCAATATTTTCATTTCAGTGTCTTCGAAAATTTGTTCGAATAGCATCGCTAAATGGCCGAATCTTCTGAAAAATAAGTATTAAATTGGTAAGTAACTAAGATCTGTTATATCTTTAATAACCGGCTGAGCAACTTTTAGTTTGTTTTCTGTAATAAAAGTTTCTAATGTAGGACATGCTGCAAAATTCATCTTCAAGTACGAGCTCCATAAATACATTTTTTTATAAAGGCTTTGATTTTAATAATAGCTACAAATATGTTTATTTGATTTCTTTGCAGAGTTAAATTCAATTCCTTGAATTTATATAATATCACTTAAGTAAGCTAACCTACATAAGCAATCTTCATCGGTCAAAAAGTGCACAAATGTTTTACCTTTATCGTTGTCATTTAAAAATACTTCGTCTTTAAGTTCAAATAGTCTCGTTAGTACTTTGCCCCTCGAAAGCCAACGCATAGCAGCTGCTGATGTTCACTCCCCATTTCTTGGCACATTTGAGAGAAAATCTTTGAGTTCAGTGGACGCGCTTTGTTAAAATTCGTCTTAGACGAATTTTAACTTCGGTGGCATATTTTTTGATGGAAGCGCCTGTCTATGAATCACACAGTGAACCCATGTTATATTGGGTGAGATATCTTTAACACGAGCCAGAAGTCCGCTGAGCTTCCCTGCCATGGCACGAGCTCCATCACTGCACACTCCCACACACTGGCCCCAAGAAATATTGTTTTCTGTGATGTAGGCATTTATCAAATTAAAGATAGCTTCTCTCATAGTCCGTAATTGTAACGCCTTATAAAAAAGGAAGTCTTCAACCATCTCACTTTTGTTTTCATATTGTACAATAGTTATTTGTGCAACCAGTTGGGAAAAGCGCTATTTTTCATAACGAGCGTATTCCTGTGTTTACCAACGTTTTTCACACAATATTTTTTATAATTTTGAATAGGAAGTTACTATTTAAATTCAAATTAAAAGTACTAAAATGGCCCATCCGAGTGTCCCTCGTAGATTCCTTTTAAATCGTCTAGTAAGTTCGGAGATGTTTATTTATTACTTCGTTGCTATGGAAGCAAGTATTGTTTAGTGTCATGTTTTATGAGTTTAAACTGTCAAAAGAATTGAAAAATAATAATCGTTTTTATTCTCGTAAATAATTCATTAAGTTTGCTTAAAGTAGAAGAATACATATACTGTAATGTCCGATTCAGAGAATGACGTACCGAGTGACATTGAGGAAGCGGCTCAATCTGCGTTATCTACAATTATTCCTAAGAAGTCGAGGAGCAAGTATGATTTGGCCTATGCCAAATTTAGTTTCTGGTGTGAATACAAAAGGATTACCCATTTGAACGAAAAAGTTTTGTTAGCGTATTTTCAAGAAAAAAAGAATCATTGGAGTTGCTCGAGCTTGCCGAAAAGGTGAATACACTATTCTTCGTCTAGAAAATGTAGTATTTCAGGAGCAGTTTGCTAAAGTGACATTTCTCAACACAAAGACGAAAGTATGTCGAGAATTTGCTATAACCGCTGGAGCTTTTGAAGGTATAAATTACATCGAAATGGTAAAGAAATACGTTCTGCTAAGGCCGTCAAATGTTAAGCATGACAGATTTTTTGTCAAATATTCAAATGGGAAACGTGGAGTACAAGTTGTAGGTATTAATACATTTAGAAATATGCCGAAAATAATTGCCCAGTTTTTAAAGTTGCCAAATCTTTGTTTGTATACCGGTCACTGATTTTGACGGTCATCGACTACTCTCCTCGCGGATTCTGGAGCCGATTTGTTGAGAATCAAACAGCATGGGGGATGGAAGTCTAATACAGTTGCCGAGGGTTATGTGGAAAATTCCATAACGAATAAACAGAAGATTGCCACAAACATTCTTGGAGAAACTTCCATCGAAATTAATGCCACACAGAAAACTTCGTTGTCAGCCGGGGTCAATATCACTAATTGTTCGAACTGTGTTATTAATGTCTATAATTAATGTTTTATTTACATGTAATAAAAATGAATAAAATAAAAAATCTTCATTAACATGTGGTACATCAAATGTAAGTAGTTTAGTTTAAAAAATAATCTGTATATTTCTAAATTAATGGCGAAATGTGCTTTTCATCACCAATTGCGAAATATTTTACTTTTCGTAACTAGTTACGAAAAGTAGGACGTTTCAAAACGTCAAAGAGTTTTGAAAAGTGTCACTTTATATGTCAAAATTATAAAATAGTATATTATTTTATATGGAGGAAAAGTGATACTTTTCATGGCGCGCTCGTGTTCAACAGCCGAACGGAGTGAGGCTGGTAATACTGAGCAAGCCATGAAAAGTAACTTTTCCTCCAAATAAAATATGCTGTTTTTTCTTCAAATGTCGACAAATTAGTGCAAAAACATCTCTTTTTAATAGTAATAATAGGTTTGATCTAGCAGCGATTTCAAACGGTTCCAAACCGTACAGAGTTTGCGCATAGCCGTATAAGCGACGCTTATATTATTATGCGCAAACTCCGGACGGTTTGAAACCGTTTGAAATCGCTGCTAGACCTAATATCTAATTATTATTAAAGATAAGTGGGTTCGCAAGGCGGCTTAGACCGGTGTCGGTGAATAGGCACAGGTTGTTGCTATAGTAATGTAACATAAAGCTGTCAGTGGACACTGTCAACAATAATTATTTTTTTAAGATTGCGTCTCCGATTGCGTTTTAATTCCGTATTGATAAGCAGTTATTAAGTGAGTTCTATTAAATAATAACCAATTTATTCCTAAATTAGTGATTTTTAGAAATGCAGTCACAAATTGAGTGATAAATACCAATTCTTGTTTAATAAATCTTGAGTTGTTGACGCTTATTTTGTTGTCTGTTTGTATTGTATCTATGTTGCTATGACAAGACTTTTACCTCCGCCGCGCCGGCGGAAAAGTGAAAAGTAAAGCTCCGGCGGCGGAAAAACGAAACTTCACGGCCGCCTACACAGTCGAGTAATGACGGATTTACTGACGTTTAAAGAAAAATTTGTTTGCAGCGTTTTGGCAATCGATAGATTCATCCAATTGAAAACTGACAAATTTACTTTTTTGAACTCTGGTTATAAGTTCTCTTTCCTCATTATCTGCCATTTCGTGTATTCTCCGACCAACTGTTGTATCAGAGAGTGGTATTTGAGATATTTGCTGCTTTTCCTTTTTACCACATATAATACTTACTATAATATCCAGGATATTATAGTAGGATAGCTGGAAGGAATAACTCTTCAGCAATTGTGTATGGCTTGCCCGTTCAAGCAAAACGATAGCTCGAGTGAGCTCGATAAGAAGCCTCCAATGCTTTTTTGTTAATATCGGTAAAAGTAGACATAAAGTTTTGTTTACATGTTAAATGACCTAATTTTTTTGAAATAACTCAATAGTTGGACCTTTCGCTTCTGGATGTTTAGAGTGTAGATGCGTTTGCAATTTATTTGGTTTCAAAGACTGTTTGATATAAAATGCATTTAGCCTTAGGTTCATCATCTCCAGCACAAACAAAACCGTATTTTATAAGCCCATTGTCAAACTTACGCACCCGTTGACTTCCTTTTACTTCTTTTTATCCCGAATCTCAATAAATAGTAGGCTCCATACGCATTTGATTGTTGTCAAAACTTGAAGTAACTGTAATGAAAGCTCTTTTCCCATCTTTTTTCACTTCACTGACTGTTACTACCACTACCAGTCTTTAGCCACTTACCCATTAGGAAACACCAAGTGCGCAACCAACTTTAAAAGAAATCCGTTTTACGCAAATACTAAACGCGCGCAAACTTTTATATTAAATAATTCAAATAAGAACTATTCTAACAAACATATGCTGCATAGTACAGGAAAAGTGCATTACTGCGCTAAATACTGCCCGCTCTTCACTTGGTTACGCGTTTTGATTTATCCGAATACGCGAGTTATTTTTTGGTTCTTTAATAACGAATTTTTAAAAAAACATTAAATTCAATTGACAGAGAACTTTATTACTCGGTGTTACAACGAAAGCTTAGTACTAGGTCGAACAAAGTCAAGTAAAAAGTTGTTGTTGCAAACAGGTGCACCTATATTTATAACCTTCGGTGCATCTCGGTGCATTGAGTACATTGCGATAAGAAACTGCTGACTCCATGGTTCTCACGGCTTCTGGGGACCATTGGCGTATCATAACTCCTCCACCCTTAGAGGAAAATCCGGGGGGTAACCACTGGATTGGAGGGAGGCATGGCTTGTAGGGGTACTTCTGCATCTCCATCCTGGTTTTCGGCAATCGGTACTTCTTTTTTCTTAAGTCTTCTTCTTACATAAATGACAGCAAAAACAATAGTAGCTAATAGGATTAAAATACAAATTAGTATTAACCAAATATTGTTATTCTGTCCAAAAATGTCATCGTTTGAAATATTGTTTAATTTTTGTTTTTGAGTATCGAGCGCACTTCTTACATTTTTAAGTTCGTCCATGTTAATACTATTTATTTTAATTGGTTTTATATTTGAAGTATCTTGCTCGAAATAAAAGTCACTTTTAATATTTAGTTTTGGCAATTCAATATTCTTAAAATGATTTTGGATATTTTGATAGTGTTTTATTTTTATATTACCGATTTGCACTTCACAATCAGAGTCAATGTCTATTAGAAATGTTCCATTAATTATTTTATTTTCGCGATTATTTCCGCATTTTTCTCTTAAAATATTCGAATTAGGCGAAATTATTATCCAGTTATTATTTTCCAACTTTTGGACTTTCACATCACTCACTTGGACTGGTAAAAATTGACAATTTGAAGGACTTTCCGTAAAGCTTAATAATTGTACTTCGCAAGGGGCATCTTCTTCCTTAATTTGAATTGGATTATTTCCTTGGCAAATATATTCTTCAGAACCAACTTGTACACATTTCTCACTAAAGAGCATATAATTATGTTCATTTAGAGCTAGGTATTTGGATTGGGGTAAAATAAAGTAAAAGGAATTATTTTTGTGAACTGGGAGAGAGTACAAGCGATAGTAATCATAACTTTCATTTTCTACAATTGGCACTTCAAGTATGAAAACTATTTTATTACCTCTCGAATAACTTTTAATTGTCAGCGTTTTTTCAAATAATAATATAGTCTCTAGTACAGGCTCAAATGGTAATTTATTCGTTAATAAATTATTGTTGATTAGTTTTATTTCATCAAGTAGTTCAGTTGGTTCAATTATCGAATTATGAAACGTATTAAGTTTCGAAAATGAAATAGCAATTTCTATTTTTTCGAGAATATCATATATTTCTTGGAAAGCGGTAGTAATTTGTACCGTAATAGTATGAACAATTAAATATTGATATGTTTTGATACCAAACAACTTTACATTCTTTAAGGTGTTTTGTATCTCAGATATTTTACTTTCCAAATTATTTTGATTTTCAACAAGTGTTTGTACTGATTGATTAAAAATATTTATTGTCTTATCAAGTAATGTAATTTGTTCATTAACAAGACTTTTTATTTTTATTTGATTATCCGAAAGCTTGTTAATTGCATGTTCATAGCGAATTGCATCATTACTATCTAAATTGCCAGTTATTGCTTTAATAATTGATCCTAGTCCATCGATTAGTCCACGTTTTGATTTTTGTACTTAATATTGGGGTTCTTTAGTTCCTTAATATGTATTATTTCGCTGTTTTTATTTTTATTATTCTTAGGCGAAATCTCAACTTTATTATTTTCTAATATTTTAATGATTTCGTAAGGACCTAAAAATTTATTTTGTTTTTTATTTCTGTTTTGTGGATTTTGTTTATATACAGTGGTTCCTAATTTAAAATCATCATTAGTATCACCCTGTATATTATGTTTAAGTATAACTTTTTCTTTATTAGATGCAATAGTTTTATTTACCGTTTCGTATACATGTTTTAGTTTTTCTTTATGGTTTTCCGCATAATCTGAATAGAACGTATGTGGAATGAATATCTCATTTGGGTCTCTTAAATGTGTATGTCCAAATGTTAATTCAAATGGTGTATATCGTGTAGCAGAATGTATCGTATTATTGTATGCGATTACTGCATAATCCATTATATTTTCTTTATCGTTTGGATGAGTTTCCAATAAAATTCGTAAATGTTCAATAATGCTTGAATGAAATCGTTCAACAATACCGTTTGAATCATGATGATAAGGTGTGGTAAAATGTACATTTATTTTATGTAATTTTAGTATTTCTTTTACCGTTTCATTATTAAACTCACATCCGTTATCTAAAATAAATTGATTGGGTATTCCATAAGTTGTAAAATATTTAATAAGGGCTTTGCTAACATGTATAGCAGTTTTTCCGTCTATTTGATAAGCTTGCGCTAATTTCGTAAAAGCGTCAACTAATGTTAAATAATGTTTACTATCAAAAGTAAATATATCAATATGAACAATTGAAAATGGTCTCGTTGCTGTGTCTGTTAATATTAAAGGTGAATAGGGCTTTTTCCTAGCATATTTTGTTCGATTGCATGTTTCACAAGAATTAATAAAATTCGTAACTGATTCTTTAAGACCTATCCAATAATAGTTTCGTTTAAGATATTCCATCGTTTCTAATATTCCTCTATGATTAGATTTACCTTCGTGGTGATTTTTAATTAGCATAATTTGTTCATCAATATCTTTTATAGTGTTTACAAGTTTCGAACATTTTATAAGTTTGGGGCCGTTAACTGAAAATTTGTTAACATAAACGTTATTAAATGCGATATATAAATCATTCGTATGAAAGTACATACAATATGTTTTTCCTTGTGATGTATAATCTCTAAGAAATTCTGTAATAAGACCCTCATTATTCTCGCGTGGGATTTTAATTGTCGTTATCTTATGATGCTGATATGTTTCCTGGGAAATGCTTATCTTTGCATGAGGCCATGAGAAAACTAAGATTTTATTTACTTTGTTGTTTATCATTTCGTCTAATATTCTAATTCCTTGAGTTAAATTATCATTATTAGTTGAATGTTGCGTATTAGAACTCGATATTGGGGGTTTTAATTGTACGTCTTGTAATATTTTAATTTTATCGGTTTTATTAACATTTTCCCGATTTTGTTTATTTACTTTACTGGTACCTGGTTGATTATTTATATTTGTTTGATTATTAGAATTATTCGTTTGAAAATTAGGTTCTACAATATTTTCTGCAATTTCTCTTAATTCGCCTAATGTAATTGTATTAATGTCACCTGGGTTAACAATTAAAGATTCGTTTTCTAAAGCATTGATTTGTACACGCGACAAAGCGTCTGCATTTGTATTTGTTTTCCCTTTTTTATATACTATATCGTAATCAAATTCTTCTAATCGTAGTCTCCAACGTACTAATTTCGAATTAGGCTCTTTTATATTAAATAACCATACGAGGGGTCTATGATCAGTATAA
This sequence comes from Pissodes strobi, assembly GCA_016904865.1. NCBI lineage: Eukaryota > Metazoa > Arthropoda > Insecta > Coleoptera > Curculionidae > Pissodes > Pissodes strobi. The sequence goes on from MU182844.1 coordinate 193,226, forward strand.
ATAGTAAATTTTTGTCCGAATAAATACGGTCTAAAGTATTTACATGCCCATACAATGGCGAGTAATTCTTTTTCAATCGTACTGTATTTTTGTTCTGATTCATTTAATGTTCGCGAAGCAAATGCTATCGGTTTATCTGATCCAATTTGTCCTTGTGACAATACAGCGCCTAATGCTATATTTGAGGCATCAGTTGTTAATATAAATTTTTCTTTAAAATTAGGATATTGCAAAATTGGTGCATTCATTAATAATTGTTTACAGGCGTTAAAAGCATTTAAATATTTTTCATCGATTTTAATTATAGCTTTTTTCTTTAAACATAATGTCATTGGTTTTGTTATCTGTGCAAAATCTTTAATAAATTTTCGGTAATATCCGACTAGTCCTAAAAAACTCTTAATTTCCTTTTGTGTCTTAGGTATAGGAAAGTTCTTAATTGCAGATATTTTATCTGGATTGGGTTTTACTCCATTAGGGGTTATAACGTGTCCTAAATAAGCTACCTCTTTTCGCAAGAATTCACATTTATCTAATTGCACTTTAAAATTTGCGTTTCTTAACCTTTCAAAAATTAATTTTAAACGTTCCATATGTTCTTGTAAACTTGTTGAAAAAATAACAATATCATCTAAGTATACTGCGCATATTTCATTTTGTAAACCTCTTAGAACATTGTCCATAACTCTTTGAAAAGTGGACGGTGCGTTTTTTAGACCGAATGGCATTCTTTTAAATTCGTAAAAACCTGATTCTGTAGCGAAAGCAGTTTTATGTATATCATTAGGATCCATTTCTATTTGGTGAAATCCGTTAGCAAGGTCTAATGTCGTAAAATATTGACTCTTCCCTAACTTATCTAGTATATCATTTATATTTGGTAATCTATACCTATCATCGATTGTTTTTGAATTTAAAGCACGATAATCTATTACTAGTCTCCATTTTTTCTTGCCTGTGGCATCTAACTTTTTTGGTACTATCCAAATTGGTGATGAGTAAGGTGAATTGGAAGGTTGTATTATTCCTTGATTAAGCATTTTCTCAATTTGATTTTTCACTTCTACTTTATGTATTTCAGGGTATCTATCTGTTTTTGTATGCATTGGTGTGTCGTCAGTTAATCTTATTTTGTGTCTAACTTCGTTAGTAAAAGATAAAGGTATTTTGTCACAGTAAAATATATCTCTATATTCATAACATAATTTTCGCAATGCAGTTTTTTATTCGTAATTGCAATGGTCTACGCGAATATTTTTTAAATTGGCTTTTAAAAGACTATCTTGGTATTCATTTAATTCTTGATCAGTTTCCATTTTTTCTATGAAATTCATTTCAGAAATATTCATTAATTCTCCTTCGTAAGGGATATTAATTTTTATTTGTACGTCAAAATCGTTAGAATTAATAATAGTAGTATAAGCAAAATAGTTTTCTACATTAACTAATGCTAGTGGGGATTCTACATTTTGTCCGAATACTATATGATTTAAAATAGCTATACCGTTGCGTATATTTATTGGGATTTTACATACTTGTTGCGTACGTGCTGGAATTGTAATAAAATAATTTTTTGTTCGTAAATTCTCTTTTAATTGCGTTAATTCTTCTGGTTCGTAAATTATTGGTATTTTCGCTTTTGGGGTATTCAATAATTTTTTGTCAATATTTATTGATGCTTTAATTTGTTTGAGAAGATCGGTTCCAATTAAACCATCGTATTTATTACTAAATTTGAACAAATAAAATTTGTGGAATTCTTTTGTATTAAATATGTTAAAAAGTGGAATATTCATTACTTCATCATGATAAGATATATCATGTGCAGTTTGTATGTTAAAATTCTCCTTAAAAATATATTCACTATAATACTGATAAGCAAGTGTTGGGTCGATTATACTTCTAGAACTACCAGTATCTAATAAAAAATTAGCATTTAATTCGGGTATAAAAATATATGGTAAATTAGCTTTTGTTAAATTAAGTGATATTACGTTATATCGGTTATGGTAGGGTTCATGCGAAAATTTATATTTTGATTTTCGTATTCGTTATCATATTCTTTTGACTCATCGGAATCAGCATTATTATATAATTGTTCATGACGTGGGTCACTAGGAAATGATTGTTCAAAATATGGGTCACAATAATTCGTGTCATTGAAAGTCATTTCATTTCCTTGTACATTACAATAATTATAAGGAATATCGATTTGGTCAAAATCTTCATTGATTTCAGTATCAATTGATTGTGGATTTTCTATATTATGTAGCTCAGTAAAATGAAATTTCCTTTGGTTATTATTACCGTTATTATGATTATAGTTCATTCTTTTGATAGTGTTTCCTGAAGAAACGTCCATAGGAATAGGATTATTTGCAATTCGTCTTGTTTGCGATGCATTGTTATTAAACGCATTTTGTTGTGGAAATCTTGGGAAATTGTTAAAATTATTCATTGGTCTTGTATTATTCTGAAAATTCGTATTTGGAAAACTTGGTCTTATATTATTTTGAAAATTCATATTTGGAAAACTTGGTCTGGGAAAATTAAATTGATTGGGAAAATTCATTCTTGGAAAATTCTGTTGTATTGAAAACATTTGTCTTTGCATATTATTATTATTATTATTATGCATAAAATTTGGTTGATTAAAATTATGTGTTCTTTGAACATATTGTGGCTTATTAGATGTGGGCGTTATTCTTGGATTTATTCTAAAATTATTAGAATTTAAATGTGTATGTCTACTTTGACTATATAAGAAGTTCTCTTCTTCAATAACTAAAGACATAGCTTTTTCTAAAGAATCTGGATTTCTAAGCCTGACATTGTTTTGTAATTGACCTGTTAATCCTCTAATATAAGTTTTTAATGCTAATTGATCGTAATTCTGTAAATTAATCAATTTATCTGCAGCTGTTAGATCAGTCATTTGATTTAATTTAGAAATAATTAAACTTCTAGCGTCTTGGCATCTCATACCAAAATTATAAGGTGATTCATTTTTATTTGGGCATAAGGAAATTAAATCTTGGACCAAACAATCAATATTTCTTTGGTCACCAAAAGATAAAGTTAATGCATGTTTAATTGATATCCAATCTCGTAATTCGATTCTAGATCCAATTAATATTTGAGCACGGCCATTTAATTTGCCAATAATTGCTTTTAATAAAAATGGTATTAATGTTGCGTCTTGTTGACCAAATGTATCTAATAAATTTTCACAACTTTCAATAAATAAATTTAGAGTATGTGCGTCTCCGTCATAATTAGGTATTATACCAATATATAATTTTAATAATTGAAAATTAGTTTGAGGCATATTTGTAGCTTGTTCTTGTATTAAACTAATATTTTCGAGTGGATTAGTATTTATTTGAGAATCTTCTGATTCTGGATTAAAAGCTCTAATTAGATTCTGTACTAATAAATCTACGTCACTCATTAGATAAACTAAATTAAAATTAAAATTAGATTTTGCATAAATCAGCAAAATTAAATAAAATAATTTCCAATATTTTTGAAATTATCAATAGAAGAAAAATCAGTTATATGATTACTATATTTAACTATATACTATATACTTTTCACTTGTACTGGAAAAATAGGATTTGTTGCAAATGGAATATGAACATTAAAATATACACTTTAATAAAAAATCATGCAACTTACATAAAAATTATTTCTTTAATTTTTCGTGGTTCCTACAGCTACGGGTAAGACTTTCGGCGATTTTTGTCCTGGGTCTTCTAATCCTAAGGTGAGTCAACTCCGGCGATGTTTGTCCTTTGTTGGGCTCTGAGTCCAATTTCGGCGATGCGTGTCCTAGACTGGGCTCTTGAACTGGATTTGGCGATTTTGGTCCTCTTCCGGTCCAATGGTCAAGATTCGGCGATTTGTGTCCTCTTCTCGGCCTGATCTGCCTTGAATTTTCTGTTTTTCACGATTCGGGTTGCAAAATTAACCGTAAAAACGGAACTAACTTCACGATTTTTGTTGAAAACGTTTTGACAATCCTACCGACTGCGCCAGTTATTTTTTGGTTCTTTAATAACGAATTTTTAAAAAAACATTAAATTCAATTGACAGAGAACTTTATTACTCGGTGTTACAACGAAAGCTTAGTACTAGGTCGAACAAAGTCAAGTAAAAAGTTGTTGTTGCAAACAGGTGCACCTATATTTATAACCTTCGGTGCATCTCGGTGCATTGAGTACATTGCGATAAGAAACTGCTGACTCCATGGTTCTCACGGCTTCTGGGGACCATTGGCGTATCATAACTCGCGGCGTGCGCAATTGAGGAACGAGATCAATGTTTTATTACAAATTCAGATCTTAAAATGAGCCGAGAAAAAAGCTAATAGTGGCGTACCAAGGAAACGCTTTTTCAATCTAACTTGCGACCCCGGTGAAATTTATTATATTTATTTATTTATATTATTTATATGGGGGCGCGACTCATAGTTTGAATACCAGTAGGTTAGGCTATTATTTGTGTTAATTTTAGCCTATAAATAATTTTAGAGGGGCTTAGGTCCGTGTTTAATCAATAGCGCTTCTCTTCCTTATTTTACCAAAATAAAAAATTGTATTTCCTGAAAAGGTGTGGGTTAGGGTCTTTTGTCGTTTACCCGTCGATATAATATTATGTATTCTCCAGAAACACTTTAAGTTAGTATGATCCGTTTGCAGCTATGATAGCAGGGAGAATTCCTGCTTCGTACACTATATAGTTTCAGTTAGTTAAATGTTTATTGAAGGTATAAAACTATAAATCTAAGTTTGGAAGGGGCCACCAACTACAATACAAAAAAGAGAATACAAATTTAGTGACCCTGCGGTAATATCTTACAAGTCAGTAGAAAATTATGATTACCTATTTAGAATTGAAGGTTTTGCATCGGTAGGTACTAAGCTAAAAATTTATTTTTTCTGTGTGATTCAAATATTGTAAAATTTCATGAGTTGGTTCCAGAACCTGACACTTAAATAAATTTAATTTTATGGCAATTTTTCAACAGATATTTTTTCTCTACAGCACTCATAATAAATCCTGCAATTTAGTATTCATATTGAGTTTACATTATTTGAACCATTAATATTTCTCTCTATATTAATCTTTTTTACCTATACAACTATTTATACTTTTTCAACAAATATACTGCAGTTAGTATTTTTTATTTGAAAATTAATGCGGTAATCAATATCTGTTAAGTATCAATTTTTGGCAGTAAAATATAAGGGAAGCCAATTTATACCAACAAAAGGCAAAAAATACCGGACAAAGAAGGTTTTCCACGCCATTTGTTAGTGGCCGTCTTACTTCGCAGATAATTGGCGTTATACAATTGAGATGCTTTATTACGTGTAGTCTGTTCTTACTTTCGACTAGATTTTTATTTCCTGAAGGGACCACTCTATTGTGCACAATAGAGTGGGTTTATTTTATGTTGGGTATTATTTCGTTCTTGCTGTTAATTTCTATTTTACGGACACAATTGATAATTATGGCTGGTATCCATAGTCGCACTAATGAACCATCCCAATTTTTAAACATATAACTTTTATATTTTACGCCTTCAGCTAAACTGCTGAAGGCGTTAAATATAAAATCCAAATGCCTATATATTGTGGATAATTTAGCCACATATATGTTAGGTTCCGATGAAAGCTATAGCGTATAACAATTGAACAATTTTCCTTCAGACCCAATTAAAATGCAACTGTGGCTGTTGACATACACATATTTATATTTAATCATCAGTAAAACCAGTCAACCTATTTATCTGCTAATGGTAGTTGAAATCTATTGATAAATTCATTTGAGCATTTAGAACCAGTTATTGATGAAGTTGAATTCAATGTCAGTATTTATTTTTCGTTAATTAGGATTGAACCATTCGCGCTTAATGTCAGTATTCGTTCAATATTTGTCATCCGATTATGCATGCTACCTGTGCTTTGATCTCTTTTTAAAAAACGGTAACCTCTGATCATTTTAATTTAACACCAAATGTATTACTGCTATCGAATCGCTAAATAATCTGCAATACAAATGTAGAATTATTTTGCATCGTTAATATTGTGAACTACTAAAATGCAGAAACTACCAAGTAAATATCACCCCTGAACTTAAACTTGGAAAATATTATGTAAACATTCAAGAGAAATTATAAATAACGTGAGCGGTTAACGCCAGCGATTATAAACTTTAAACATGCCACGGCGGAAATCGGAAATATCGCCAACAACAGACGCAGGCGGAGTGAGAGTCCGCTACTGCAGGATTAAACAATATCAATATAAATATTTTAAATTGCATAATAATTACTTTAAATTAATTGCGTGGAAATAATTTATAGCTCTAGATGTTCCTACAAATTGCTGTTCTCCTAAAATCCAGAGGTTTATTTTTCGTGATACTTGATTTATTGCACTTTGGACAGATCTTCTCCTTCCATTGCGAAATGCATACTGAATTCACAACGTTAGCTCCCCCAATTATTAATTTTATTTTTATGGAGTATATTTTTTACTATACCCCACAAAGAAATATGCGTGAAATATCGGGTGACCGCGCAGGCCACTCTATTACTCCGTGCTTCCCAATCCATCTTCTAGGAAACTCCTGATTTAACGAGAGTTTCGATATCCTATAAGTTTTTAATTTTTTCAGTTGACAATCCCACATTTAACTTATTTACATTTCTCTGACCTGAGGCTAATATTAAAGAAGTTGCTATTTTTGTCAATTTTTCTTCTTAGCCACAGGCAAAACTCTTCTCTCAGTATCTTCAGGTATTAGTTCCTATGGTATTGAGATAACCCGCATCTTTAAAATACTATTTCATTGGACCTGTTACATTAATTTTTGAGACACCCCTTATACATGTAAAAGATAAAAACAAGTCATAAATTGAAGTCGAGTTTTTGCGAGGTTTTTTGGAGGAGATCCGAAAGGTATTGCTCGAGAACGAAAAATAGAGAGTGAGAAGCCGTCGGAGTGTACGGTTTAATTTGGTGAATTGTTTTGCTTCTGTGTTGCAATACGTCATTACAAGTCGGTAAAATGAAACTTATAATATTCTGATTAGCATAATTTGTACCATTATGTATTTTATACTCATTGATTATTCATATTTGATGGACTAACATGTGTATACATTTTCATATGGTTATTAACATAATTTGCATAAATATTTCTTCTAATCTCATTGATAAATAATATTTGATGGAC
>MU182844.1:216308-229840 GCA_016904865.1 Pissodes strobi
AGTAAGCGTTAAAGGAGTATGTTCTAGATTATTTATATATAAATTCGACATTTTATGCGAATTTTTTGTTTCCCTAAAAACGTATTTTTATTTCAAGAAACCAGTGTAACAGTGTCCGAGCACCAATATGGGCGCCATTTTGTGCTTTATACTCACAAAAAAGTCGTTAAAAATGTAGCTGGGGTTGTGATTTTCCCCCTTTTCTTCTTAGTTATGCACTTGTTTTTAATTCAACCCACATTGGTGAGTCGATTAAAATATAGATTAGTTTGTTAGGTAGACTAACGAAATAATTTATAAATTGTAGATTGTCCTGAAGATGAAATAAAATAAATTTCGAAAGCTTGACAGAACAATAAAGGGTGTTCCTTTAATTTAGGCCTAAAAATAAACCAGACCGCATCCCCAAGAAAACCTACGTTTTTGATATTTTTTCTTAACTAGCCAGTCGAGACTACCTTCTCTTCATATATATATATATATATATATATAGTCCTAATGAGTTTATAGTTATTAATATCACTTTGTCTCCAACCTTATAAATTGGGGTCACCCTTTTAAAAGCGTCCTGACACCTAGCTTGTCTAAAAAATCAAGTTAATTACATTATAAGCAAAAGCTTTAAGCAAATAATAAATGAGACTTTTTATGAGTTTATGAGAACACACGCCGTCGACCACAGATTTTATGTATAAATATATAATTTATTTTAGTATCATTTAGTAGCTTAAAAACATAGAAGATATAGATTGATGGATTGATATAAAGCGGGAAGGTTCAATGAGAACTCTTAATATTTATTATTATCGCCAACAATTATTATGGACTACCAGAAAATTCTATATAACCGTTTGTTAAGTCATTAATCTTATCTCTCGTTGTATTTTCAGCTTTGGTTACTTTATAGTGACTCATAGCTTGAGTTTCCAAGTCTGGGGAACAAAAACGTTTTCGAGACTAAGTTCTTAGTCTCGGGTCCTAAAAATAGTCCCGAACTCAAGATACATGTTATTAATTGCTGGAAAACTTTTAAGAAGAAAAAGGAAATAACTGTTTTTTTTTTATTTTATACTAATATTTGTTACTGATGCTTTAAGAGTATAAAAAAAGAACGAAAATATAGAAACTAACGAAAACTAAAACATAGCATCGAGAAACACTAGTACCTACCTTAACATTTTGAGTCCGGAATTACCGTTTTTGTTTAAATATATTTAAAAGCCATGTTTTATTGTTCAATAGATAAAAATCAACCGCAAAATGAATAAAAAAACGTTTTGAGGGAGTAGGCTTTTTTGAAAAAATGGTGGTTGTGTCAGGTGACCATTAGGAATAACAGTTAAATCAAGGCTATATGTTTTATTGATAAAGGTATTGATTATAATGTCAAAAAAGCAACAGTAAGACTCGCTTCTATGGTAAATCAAAAAACAATTTCTCTTATCATTTTGACATAATCCAACACCGTAAACAGTAAAACTGCGCTACTTTCTTCGTACTGCATACCACATAACGCCTAGATTTACCATATGAATACGGGCTGCCTTATCAGTTCTTCTCTCGATTGGCACTATCTTTTGTAATGATTTGTACCTTCCACAGATTTCAATCCCTTTTTCTTGCGTAAATATCCAGTGCTAATCAGTCCTGATGTAATATTGATTCTAAACTCCTTCAGGTAGAGCGAAGCACCACCGCATCTCTTTTGAAACAAAATATAGGCATTCACCATGTAGTATCAAGAAAGGGCAAAAATATTTTTTCTTCAAACGTCAGTAAATCCGTCATTACTCGACTGTGTAGGCGGCCGTGAAGTTTCGTTTTTCCTCCGCCGGAGCTTTACTTTTCACTTTTCCGCCGGCGGAGGTAAAAGTGTTACCATAGCAACATAGATACAATACAAACAGACAACAAAATAAGCGTCAACAACTCAAGATTTATTAAACTACAATTTGTATTTATCACTCAATTTGTGACTGCATTTCTAAAAATCACTAATTTAGGAACAAATTGGTTATTATTTAATCGAACTTACTCAATAACTGCTTATCAATACGGAATTAAAACGCAATCGGAGACGCAAAAAATAATTATTGTTGACAGTGTCCACTGAGAGCTTTATGTTACATTATATTCACCGACACCGGTCTAAGCAAGGCCACCTACGACCGTGGTCTAAGCCGCCTTGCGAACCCATTTATCTTTAATAATAATTAGATATTATTACTATTAAAAGGAGATGTTTTTGCATTAATTTGTCGACATTTGAAGAAAAAACAGCATATTTTATTTGGAGGAAAAGTTACCTTTCATGGCTTGCTCTCTATTACCAGCCTCTCTCCGTTCGGCTGTTAAACACGAGCGCGCCATGAAAAGTATCACTTTTCCTCCATATAAAATAATATACTATTGTAGTACCAATGTTGCTTTTCCAATCAATAGCGTAACATTTTTTGAGCATGTCAGCCTTATCAACGGAGCCCCTATGTTTATTGAAGTCGACAACTAGTTTTGAGCCATTTACTTCTTCTACCATACAATCTTAGTTTTTTCGGTTAGTTGTAACGGCATATTCGGGATCATGGTAATTCGATAAAAAAAATAATCATAAATGATTTTAGGTATAACAGCATGTCTTCCATCATGCGCCGATCGTACTGTCCTCTAGCAAGTCTCTTGTTTTCTATAAAATCATCTGGTATATATTTCTTTCCTTTTCGTAAAGCTCCACAAGCCTATGTTTTATCCTGCTTCAAATCCCATAAGGAGACGAACACCAGGAAAATAATTATCAAGGAAGACCTTGAGATTTTTATTTTTCAAATCTAGTTTTAGGTCCCTCACCACTCTTGCTCTCAAATCATTTTCGGGGAGATCTCTTATTTTTCCAGTATTTATTTGGAATTCACAGACGTAACCCGCATCATCTGCACGAAGTCAAAGCTTGCATTCACGTTTAGTAGGTTTTGTAGGCATATATTATTTCATGCATTATCTGCCTTTATATTTTATCATACTTTCGTTAATTCCTTGGAATTCCCTTGAAGAGTATTACTATTTGTTTGAGAAAGTGTGGTCGAAAGGAAACACAATCTATACAATCTGTTATAATTTGGCTCCCCCTTTTTTGGCTGTAAGGTGTTATCTGCGAAATGCAAATTACTAAGCAACCAATAAAACCTATCATGAGAAATAACTTTGCTGATGTAGGTATCTTTAATTTCCTCTTGTGAGGATCCATAGTATTTCAAGCTAGGAAGCTTTTTTGCATGCATAAGTAGGTTCAATCTAAGCAATTCTTCACATGTGGTGGGTTCAAAGCATATTGAATAGCGTATAAATTTGTAAGGGAAATGTGCCTGAATAGCCATAGTGGTATTTTCTCGGCTTCTAAAAAGTTTGCGGCGCAATTAACCTTCTCCTTCTGTTTACTTATGGTGTACAAACCGGCAGATGTGTTCGTGGTGTCCTCCGATAATAGACAAAGACGTTAATTAATATTGTTTTTTTGAAGGTAAGAAATGTTTAATTTGCTCTTATAAGTTGCTCAAAAACATAAGCCTCCTGATATTTTTTTAAATTTTAGCAAACGTAAATCGATTTTGTAAACATAACCTTAAAATCCTATGGTACAACTATTGCTATATTGTATTGTAGTTGTTAGTAAATCGGTCTTGTTTAAAAAAAAAACGGTTTCGGGAGAGTTGGCATATTATAGTTTCGGGCTAGTTGGCATAATATGCCAACTCGCCCTTACGTAACATAATTAATTATTTGGTTTAATGTTGCAGATTTAATTAAAAATGGTGGGAAAATACCAACGAATAGGTTATCGTCTTCAATGGGACGAAGATGACATGAAAGCAGCAACAAGAGCTGTTAAATCTGGAAAAATTGGCTGGTTGTTAGCACCCAAAACTTACAGTGCTCCATTTGGCACATTACAACGACGCTGACAGGAAACGAATAAATTTAGTGTAGGAGCAGAAAAAAGCTATTTGGGCGGGAAAAGATCAACCTTTGGAAAGCCACCTCGTTAACCACATTAAAAACATGGAAGCTAGGTTCTTTGGATTTGCGACTTTAGAGGTACGCAGACTTGCGTATGAAATGGCGGTCCAGAACAACATTAAACATTCGTTCAATTCTCAGAAGAAGATGGCGGGCTGGGATTGGTTAAAGGGATTTACGAAACGCAATCCGACTATTTCACTTAGGTTACCCGAGTCAACCTCTTCTTCCAGAGCACGTGCGTTTAACAGAGTACAAATAGGAAAATATTTCGAACAGTTGGAAAGAGCTCTGGAGCAAGTTGATTATAAGCCGGCAAAAATTTGGAATATGGATGAAAGTGGCCTTACTACAGTTGCTTCAAAAAATTGCAAGGTTTATGCAACCAAAGGAAAAATCAAGTGGGGGTATTAAGTGGTGCGGAACCTGGACAGCACTTAACAGTCGTTTGTGCAATGAGTGCTTCCTGGTCTTATTTACCGTCGTGTTTTCTATTTCCGCGCAAAAACATGAAAAACGAATTAATGGACGATTCTCCTCCTGGTTCAATTGGCTTTGCTCAGGAGAACGGATGGACAACTTCCGAATTTTTTTTTTTAAGTGGGTTAAATTTTTTGCCGATACTGTAAAACCTATGGAAATAGAAGAAGTGTTGCTGATACTAGATGCGCATATAAGCCACAAATGGTTAGAAGCCCAGATTTATGTAATTTAAGTAAAGGCATTATCTTATTTTGTCTACCAGCACACTGTACCCATAGGATACAGCCATTAGATGTCACATTCTTTGGACCACTCTCGACTTACTACAATAAAGAAATTACTAGATAGTTATAACAGAATCCTGGGAGGGTGGTCGCTCATTTTCAGGTAGGAAATATTTTTAAGGCTGCCTGCCATAAAGTAGCTACTATGAACAATGCTGAAAAGGTTTTTTTAAAACGGGTGTATACCCTTTTAATAAAGATGTATTTCCGGATTGGATGTTTGAGCCGGCGAAAACCACCAACTACAATCAGAATATTGAAGAACCAAAATATAACGAGAAAAGGTCAGAAGAAGAAAAAGAACCGAATAATAACGAGAGAACGACAGAAGAGGAAAGCAATATAGAGCAAAGAAATGAGAACTTTAATACAGAAGATAATTCGCAGGTAGCCGAACCATCTGGCATACAAAATAAAATATTGCAAAAAAAATAAATAAGTTACCAACATCTTGCTTAATCCTACCCTCCGAAATTTCACCTTTACCAAACGCTAATAATATGAGCAAGAAAAGAAAATGCAACAGCCTTTCTAAATACGGCATCTTAAACACAACATCCGAAATAGAACTTTTAAAAATGAAAACTGCAGACAAGAATGCTGAGTTACTTAGAAAGGAGGTAAAACAATGAAATCTAGAGTTTTTCATGATACTGATCCCAAAATTAAACCTGCAGCTAGAAAAACTGCTACAATTGCAAACAGTGTAATACCGACCATGCAAGATAAATCAGAGATAGAGATCAGTGACGATGAAGATGATACTGCCTGCATCTTTTGCAATGGACTATTTTCTCGCTCCAAACCAAATGAAAAATGGATTTATTGCTTGTCTTGTAATAAATGGGCCCACTGCGAATGTGCAGGTTGCTACTTCAAAACAAAGCAGTATATATGTGAACTTTGTGTTTAGCTTAGGTACCTACTCCCTGCTTTGTTTTAACTTTACTTTTTTGATCAATAATATTTGTGATTTTTATATCTTTAGGTTTTGTCAATTTTATTAATAATTGTACCTAACTCTGTATCAGTTAGGTACCTAACTGTTTTATTGATATTTTTTAGAGAAAATTGTTTTTATGTATTTTTTTAATAAACTTTATTTGAAAATTTAGTCTCATCTTATATTTAGGGTATTTACTTTAGGTAACATGGTAATTCGGGCAATATGGCATACCATGTCATCTTACCCGAAAATTAAGCCCGACGTGGCAGTACGCAACCGCAAATTGCAGGTAAAAAAGTCAGTCGCGTTGTATAATGTGACAATATCCAGTATTTAGTGTAATTACTTACGAGCTATATCAAACTGCCCTTGTTTCTTTCAAATTCAGAAACCAAAATAAATAACCTGTCATTGACGACTCGCTGATCGCCAAAACACTAAACTACAAGCAGCATATTTCAGCGAACTAAAGCGTAATTTCATGTTTCCAAAAGATGGCATTATAAGCATTGTATGTAAGTAGCGGTTAAACTATGTAACCAGTGATTATATAAGAAGAAGAATATCCCAAAATAAAGAGCGACATATTATTTTTTTAAATATGAGTGCCACAATTTATCTACTTATTTCGACCGGAGTTTTGTTGCGAAAAATCTAGCTACGGAAAATGTCCATCCTGATTAGACGCTTGTGTAGGTGGTACAGTAAGCAATTGTTCGTAACATAATTGAAGATTTTGGCCACGGCAAGCTCCATTCTCAAAAAGCGCCATTTGGTATCTGATTATTTTATTTAACACATTTACTTTAGCAGTTCCAGCTGACGATATTGGCACTATTTGCGAAGTTTTGATTCGCAATCCAATTAGTGTTAATGAACTGCTTTTCCTAACTTTTGTTACACCAAAAATATTTGATATTAAACGTACATCCTAGGATAGGACATTGGACATGTTATTTCTGTCTATACTACCCATGAACATTGACACAGTTATGTGTGAAAGATAAATTCCAATTGTTGCAAGGAAAAATCTTGTCTTAATTGAAGTACCTCTTAATCTTGCGTGAACTGTGTTCTTGGAAAAGGAGAAATAAAATAGCGAATTGTCTAAGCCGGAAGCCTCAAGAACAAGAAATAGCTACTAAACCGAGGGTAACTTGGAAAGATCGAAATGGTAAATATACCTACAAATTTAGATTTAGCCGATCGTAATTAGAAATCGCAGGGCCGAAATGGTAAACACAAAGAAATTGGCACTAAGCTGAACGTAATTATGAGACGAGAGCCACGCTCACGCAGCGCGTTCGTTGAAGGGAACTTAAAGACTGACTTTTCTTAAGGAATGAGGTAAGTGCTAAGATCGCTGAGCGTATGGAATTAAGTAGGGTGAGCGCTTGCAGTGATAGGGTCCTTCTAGAGGCCATGTTTGAAAGTAGGTCATTCTAGATAATCCGCTAATTGGAGTTAAAGGAATAAATTACTGTTAGCAGAGCGGTAGGTGTTGATCTCTTCAATCGAAAAATGACAAAGGTTATTATACGAGTTGCGAGTTATATTTTCTTGGAAATTATTTGTGGCTGATTTTGCAGATCTGTCCGTTACTATCATATCATTTCATCTGTTGTGGCTCGTTTCACCGACGCTCACATTGAATTCTCAATTACCATATTACTTTTTCTGACAATATTACTTCTTGATTATGTTGATTTAGGCCATTTTGAACTTTACTTTGATCCTTTTGAACAGATGTTCCATCTTCCTGAACAAATTATTTAATAAATTTAAATATTCCGAACTACTAAAATGCCTAAACTACTAAGTAAATATCACTCTGTCATAAGTTTAAACTTGAACTTGGAAAATATTATGTTAACATTCAAGACAAATTATAAGCAACGCGAGTGGTCAACGCAAGCAACCCTTAAACATGCAACGATCAGCACATACCATTATATAAATATGCATTTCAGCAGATTTATTTCCCACCCAAACCAGTTTCCTGCAGGTAAACTTGCACGTAGGGTCCTAACCTGTAACTTTATTTTGTACCTAAACTTGGCAAGCACACATGTGTGCAAACCCAGTCCCATACATAAAGTAGTTATTGTTTTTAACTGAAGCGCCTTTTTTACCGTCTCTTCTCATCTGACGCAGATCTTTCCCGAATCTGAGCTACATAACATGCATCCCATCCTACAGGACGTAACCGTAAGACTTTATTATACAAAGTAACGCAAGCCGTCGTATAAATAATTTAAAGTATACCGTCAATCCCAGGACCTACATTATTTGCTATACGTGACATATTGGTAAAGGCGTGCGGGTCTGCGTCAAAAATAAATTAAAGTATAATTTCAAAACTCCAATTAGGGGCCTTTAATTATACAGCGTTTGTTTATATATAGTTTGGTGACGATGCTGCGGTATACTAGACTAATATAATTCACAATTTCAATCTACCATAAATTCAAATTATGCATTAATATTTTTCATCATCGCAGAATACAAGTCGCCACCTAGTAGCAGAAGCTAAAGGCAACAGTTTCATTGAAGACATGTGTCGTTCTCTACTAACAGTGAACGCAATAATTAGTTTTAGCCGGTAAAGAGATTATAGCAAGTGAAAGAAGGTACATCTGTAATGCATCTGTGGAATCTTGTCAGCTTAGCAAAGATCAGAACCGTAAGGTCAAGGTTAGCAGCACATGCTTCGACAGGGTTCAGGTCCGTATATGCAATGAAAAAAATTGTACGATAAACTATTAAAAACAGCTGATTTATATGATAAATAAAAACAGCATGAATCAGTATGAGTTTAAAATAGAGCAATACAACGGATTTATGTAGCGTTTTCTATTGCTGCCTAGAGGCGATTGTTAAATATTAGGTGTATGGGTTCAATAGAACGACTTAGATAAACGATTAGAAGTAGATTTAGTAAGAAATTAATCAGTGGCTTATGGACTATTACAGTAGGTGTTCGATTAACACAATATTATGCATCAATTACGAATGGCGTGACTTTACTCTTTTTACGCTTGTACACTCTGGGTTATTCCGTAATCGTCGTAAATGTCCTCACAAAACCATATAATTTTGTATTTCTTTTCATGTTTGCTCCTATTAACACCTCAAAAGGCATAGTGTTTATACTTCTCTGGTCCTTCGTTTCCATAATAATCCTCGAAGTCTTGAGAAGTAAACGCTGAACCTTTAGCTGTGATAATACTAGTCGGATTACTGAAAATCTTTTGATGCTTAATAAGACAGTTTATGGTTTCTTTCGAGGTTCTCGACTTGGTTGGGTAAAGCCATGTGAAATTTGTGAAATAGTCGATTATTGTAAAAAACATATATTGGTAGTTCTTGTTTGTCGATGGTAACGGGCTCAGATGAACTGAGTAACGGACCTTCTTGCTTCGCAATTGGATTAGGCATTCCTTCCTTTTCCCCTTCCTTCCGGCAACCTAAAATGCACGGGTTACAATTCGTGTATATAAAAATCACGTCTTACCACTTCTTCCGGTTTTCCGAAACGTTTATCTTCATGTGCTCTTTTAATGAGATCTGTTTGCATCGGTTTTAGGATTGCTAACAATTCTTGTCCATCATCATAGTTGAACAGATATATCGTGTTTGATAAAATATCCCTGGTGTTCTTATCCCGCTTCTAATAGCTTCTTTATAGTCATATAAGCCTGTTTTATTCCCTGTATGAATTTATTATCTTCAGGGACCACCGTCAGTATTGAGTATCGGCTTACTGCGTCGACGTGGGGCATCTTCTGTCTGTGTTCAATTTCATTTTTATATTCTTCTAATAAAAGAGCCCATCTTGCAACTCTTGTGCTTGGTCATTTCAAATGCAGCACAGTCAGACACAATTTTAAATTTAGAACCCAACAAATAAGTTCAAAATTTATTTACGGCTGTAATGATAGCTAATACTTCTAGTTCATAGAATGTATGCTTTTCCTCTGCAGGTGTATTCCTTTTACTAAAAAAAGTACACTGACTTTAATTTTGCATCAAGATTGGATTATTGCAATAATCATGCCGTACCAATGCATACTACTATCAGTGTGTTGTGTCGGAACACCTCTTTGAAAAATATGTACTACCGGATAACTTGTTATTAATTCTTGTAATTTCTCAAAAGCTCCCTTTTGTTCAGGCCCAAAGTCAAACGTATTGAGTAGGTCATTTAGTGCTTTTCAATAGTCGAATACGCGGCTATAAACTTCCTAAAATAACCAGTCAATCCAAGAAAATAATACTGAAGTTGCTTGAATGTAGTAGACACAGAAAATTGTCTTTTTTACAATAATTATTATAAAAACAGGTGAACCAATTATAAATAAAGGATATGTTTTTGATATCAGCAAATTGTGCTCTTTAAGAATGTGTAGCCAAATAAGGGCAAGTTGGAATTTCTGATATTCAATTGTTTTTCTGATCATGGATTCTCAGAATTCAGACAAAACCCTAAAACTGTAAATACAAATTACACTTTTCTGCCACCTGTCAAGGTAGAGGTTGCAGGTGGGGTGTCAATATATACGATACACCCTGTATAATATTCCGGACACTGACATATTGGCAAGTATGAGTAGAAGCATCACAGGTAAAAACATATTTCAATCGGGGAACCCTCAGAATGAGAGCAGCCGAAAAAATAAATGGTTTGGATAATTCAGAAGGTTCAAAAACAGATTCTAAAAGGAAAACTACTAGACAATTAAACTAAAGGGGCTATTGAACTAGAGGCAAAAACATATCAGTATGCCTCCGAATGTTTGCTTCGCGTAAATGAAGACTTATCTTCCGTATTTTCGTATTATTTAAAAGACTGCTATATAGGGTTGTAGACGTAGATGTAAAACTTTATTTGATATTGTTAAGAATGCTGATTTTCAGTAGTTGAGAAAAACTTGAAATTTAAAAGCTTGAATAAAAATGTGCATCAAATTTAAGAAAAACAATCATTAAGGTATCTTCTGTTGCATTTTGGTCTCTAGATTTAACACTACCACTGCACCAAAAACTTCAACTATATTGGGAACTTCCTAAAGATGTTCCAGGTTATCGTTAGCTATAATACAAATATTGTGTAATACCACCGAACATTAACAAGAGACTAGAGGGTCCACTCTCAGTCGGCAATTTTGGCAAAGGCGAGACGCCAGACTTCCACCAAAGGGGGTGAAACGTGGCACGAGGCCTGAGGAGTTAACCAGCAATCAACCAGATTCCGCGATGGTGTAAGGTGCTGGGGGCGAAGCTTAGCGTGTACCTTCTAGTCTACTGTTAATGTGCGGTGGTAATACTATTGATTCTACTATCCCTATGCACACAGTTCCAATTTCATTTGTATGTCCAATGAGAAATAAGAAAATTGGCGTGCCCATATACCAAATAAACTATCCACAGGATTTTTCGTTGCAATTTAAGCAATATTGTACCTGTTCTCCTGTCTTCCACTAAATGTATGGAGAATATAGTGAAGGCTCTATTTTCAAAATCGCTATATTCTTAATTGTCTCCTTTTCATTATTAAATCTTTCTCTGCTAAGAGGAAGATTAACCATACGATGTACTAAAAAATGAAAGCTGGCCATTTTGTGTTGTTCGCAGGGGAAGGAGTCATTCGGAATATATCGTTTAGTGGCAGTATTTTTTCTATAAATATCAAATTATAGTGTGCTATTATCGTCTCTAATCACTAAAGCATCCAAAAACGGTAGTTGGCCATTGTTCTTGAATTCATAAGTCAATATAATAGTGGAGAAACGGTTGGCGTATTTAGGCAGCCTCCGCATTACAGAACCCCAGTTAAATAACGCCGCCTGATTGGTTAACTCATCTGTTCACGTTCACTTCAAGCATTTGTATGAGATTTTTCGAGAGAAGCAGGAATGTGAACGCCTGGCTCAGATGGTATGACTCTGGCATTTAGAATGCGAAGTGATTGGCCCGGCGCTTGCAAGTTAGTTTGTTTGGCATGCTTTGGGTTAGTTTTTGTTGGTTGGGCCCCGCAGCGAGCGGAGGGCATTGCATGAATACAAATGCGTGAAGTGAAAAATGTAAACAACTTTGACGGGCGGGGCTAGTGTAACCCACGTGCTTATCTAGCCAATCAGGCGGCGTTAATTAACAAGGGTTCTGTAGCGCGGAGGCTTCGTAAATACGCAAAAAGTTGCTTGTTTGTTTGGATTCGATTAAATTATCAACCCTTTGAAAATATTCGCTTTTATCTAATATAACAACATTATAACCTTTGTCAGCTTTTAGATAAACAAACACGTTTTTCCTTTAATATCTTGAATATACTTTTCCTTTTTCCAGGTTGAGAGTTGAATAGAGCTTTCTATATTACCTAAAATATCAAGTAAATTATCCTTTGGTGGTGGCAATGCAAAATTCAGACCTTTATTTAAAGAATCCAATTCAGCTTTATCAAAAGATCGAGAAGTTAGGTTTTTCACCATGTTTACGACTTCCTGAGAAATATCAGCCGTAGGTTTTATTTTTCTGAGTTTTTTAAGTTTCTTATTGATGGATGATATTTTCTTGATCAATTACTAAAAACATTTTCAAATAACATAATTTACTGTATAGAAAAAATAATTTCTTGTAAATAAGTTAATTCGCTTATCTTTTAGAATGACAATCATAAGATATGCCTTTATTTTTACTCAGAGTGGCCAATAGCTCTTTTCAATTGAAAACAATGATAAAGCAGAGAGTCTATCTTGCAACACTGTATTTATCAAACAAGTTTTTATTCCTCCCGTCCAGCTTGGACATTTGTAATCGAGATTGTTAGAATTAGCGTGCCAAGTTTATAAATTTCAGGAAATAAAGTGACCAATCCAGATTTATTTATATTTAAACTTTTCGTCGCGATAAATGATAATGAGTTCGCTTTTCAGATGATCGGTATAAGAAAAGGTTGGCTAACTTTTCTGGAGAGATTTAATTAAGTTAGAAGGGAATTTGCTACATATTTTTTGTACCTGTTATCATTGAAAAGTTTAACTAAATCAAATTCATTTAAATCTTCAAATCAAAGTTTAGTTATTAAACCACGCAGTCCAAAATTTGATAGAATCAATTTTTATAGTTGTTAAATAAATTGAAGTATTTTCTGTTTGTTAACAAACTCGTCAGGGATTTATTTTTTTTTAAAATCGGTTTTTAGGACTGTCCCGTACGAAACTGTAGTAATGCATCAGTAGCAGTTTTTATTTGATATTAACAAAGATGAACATCCAGGTTATTGAAGAGAATGTCAGTTATTTGAAAAGTTTCCTTAAATACAAAACTTTAGAACGCAAATTCAAATTCATTGAAATCTTTTAAAACCCGGAATAATTTTCAATCTATCTTTAAGTGCTAATATAATTCCCTCCCAATTATCTGTAATCAAAAGTATTATTTTTGCTTGAGGCTGTTTCTCTTACCTAAACAATGAAATATTTTTTCGAAATTAGCTTTATTAAAAGAAGAACCGGGTTTATCATGATCCCTAAACGCAAGGTCCTGTTTCCCTAACAGTATTGTTGTATCAGTTAAATTGGTCATTAATAATTAAACATCTTCATAATACGAAATGTCTAAAAGATATGTATTTTTTAAAAGGGAATCTCTAATTATTGTCGATATGTTTTGGGAATGTCGAATTAAACCTAGAGAACTCTGGATGTAATCCTTAATCATGTATTTTTGCTGATCTAGAGATTCTTTTTAAGTCGATATACTTATGAGAGCTCCAGACATTTTTTGATTTGTCTAGCAATAAACATGAC
>MU182844.1:229850-265748 GCA_016904865.1 Pissodes strobi
TTTACCTCCGCCGGCGGAAAAGTGAAAAGTAAAGCTCCGGCGGAGGAAAAACGAAACTTCACGGCCGCCTACACAGTCGAGTAATCACGGATTTACTGACGTTTGAAGAAAAAAATAATTTTTATTTGAATATAAAACAGAAAAACGCAATATCAAATGCCAAAAATAAAACATTAGATTCACTTAAATATTTTCAAAAAAAAAAACTACAAATATTTTCCAACAAAAAAAACTTATTGCGTGTGAAACTCAAAAAAACATTGTTTTGGATGCAAACCTATGTTGCATTTATTGCACCTAAACTGAACTTTTATGTGGCAATGGCGGCATTTTATTTGGCTCTCTTGATAAACAACAAGATGATCTCTACCATCAAATCGAGACAACCCTCTATCATAAGCATTAGGTCGTACAGGTCCTCGTTTGGTTTTCTTCTTGTGAGTTTCTAAAATTCCAGTAGCAAGAGATCTTCGAAAATGATATTGGTCTATTTTTCCCCCATTATGTCGATAAATCTGCCATGCATTTTGGATTGCCATGTTCAGACAGTGACTAATCAGTGGAAAATATCACTTTTTGCCTCTAATATTCACTCTATGCAGACCTTTTTGGTCTGCTCTATCTACACCCCCCATATTTTGATTATATTTTTTGATAATTTTTGGTTGAAGTACAGATATCTTTTTCTTTTCTTTTTGAGAGAATCTTGATATAGCATGTGTTGGAAAAACAGACTCACAATTGGAACACATTGTGACGATATTATTATCGTTCCACCTGCACCCTAAAATATTTTCTGTTTTTTCTAAGGCGTACTCAAAACTTCCTTTTTCTGTTTTTTTTTCAGTTCTAAGCCAGATTTTATTACAGGAACAACTATTCTATTTTCCCTTAGAGTTCCAGTGGCGTTTATACATCTGTCCCTTAGCACTAATAGCAGATCCTAGGAGGAAAAAAAATTGTCGAAGTACAAGTGAAAGGGTAGACGACCTTTCTCTGAAACAATTTGGTCTACAAAAGATAGAACTACACTTGTACCCAAACCCAAGTCCTTTACCACTCTTCCAGATTAGTACTAGAACCTTGATATGGTTAGAACCACTCAATGTAGTTGTAGCCATCCAGAATTTGTACCCCATTTGATAGGTTTACCCCTAATAATTTGCTTAGATCCATGACGCCCAAAATACGGTATCATGGATTCATCCACACTGTGATTTTCTTGTAAAGGCGCATGTTCGATGAACTTTTGGCTTAGATGTTTCAGAATAGGATTAATTTTAGAAAATTTGTTGTGCAAATCTAGTTGTGTGTTGTCATTGCAATGTAGATTTTGCATGATTATATTGAAGCGTTTTCTAGAAATAGCTTCATATACTATTTTATGGTTCGCATCAGAACTATTTTCCCAATACAATGATCTTCTAGAAACGCTAATGTAGCCACTATACTATAAATTAGTACACCAAAGAAACACTTTATTTCGTCAACAGATACATCCCCATTTCTATTATGTTGTACAGCGTAGAGATTGGTAAAGTTAGTTATCAGTTGCCATAGATCATCATAAAAAAAAGATAAACATTTTTAAAGTTTGAGCATTATTATTGGCAACACATTCATTTTTCCACCTGGGCAACTGACTTGTAATATCTTCCTGTACCGAATGATTACATTTTTTTTTCTTCCTATATTTCATAAAATGCGACAACGGAATGTCGTCGTCATTATCACTGGTATCATCTCCATGAGCATCGACATCATTGATGATGGCATTAGCCTCATCTCTATTGAAAACCGGCTCAGCTTCTGTTTGCAATAGACTCCCTGGAAGATTATCCATAACCACATATTCAACATCGCCAGAGTCCTCATCTGTTACATCTTCATTGAAGAAGCCAGTGCATCTGGAATACTGTCGTTATCGTCTAAATGTTCTATCTCTTCCAAAATTTCATTCAAAGTTAATGGCCTTTTCCAGAAACAAAAAAATGACCACCTATATTACCACTAGCCGTTTAAAAGGACGGCACACTTTGAAATGTTATCTAACAAGAAAAAAATCAAAAAATAAAAATTTAAACGAATAAATTTAATAAATGTACGTATCCTTGCTTGGTTTTAAGGTATAAATAGTAGTTGCAATATAATAATAAAATTATATATTACCATTTGTTCTCCATGACAAAAACAAGAAAAAACAGCTAAGTAAACAACATATCACTTTACCGGCAACAATGCAACTAAAGCAATAAAACCGTTGACAATGTGAAGAAATATCTCATAGCGCCATCTCATAATGAGTACTCTTAAGTCAAGAAAAACAGATTTTGTTGCCGTCCTTTTAAAAGGACGGTGGCATTAATTGGGTTAAAGATATTGCTTTCAAATTATCGAAGTGAGCTACAGCATAGAGACACAGTATTTTTATTTTGGCCTCTACATCCAACGCAAAAATGGCCACTTCTTGGGTTACCTCGTTGCCATTATAATACTTCAAACCTTTATAAATTGTCATCGATATGTCTGATGCCCCTCTTTTGCTAATGCCTTCATGCCACGTCCAGCAGAAACAGTCTCTACTGGCAACATCAATGAATTAAATTAAAATTAGCGAGTCTGCTTTTATAAAACAACACATTTTCGTTGCAGTTGGGTAAAGTTAAAGATCAAAACACCCACATAGCAAAGAGCGGTCTACTTTTGCTACTTGTTTTTCCTTAATTTCCCTGACTCTATCTTTTTCTGAAACATGTTTTTTATACTTCTCTCTCAACTGTTCTATTTGCTGTTTCGTTCCAGTTTTAGCAATTGTGCATAAAGAATAAAGATCGTTTTAGGAGAAGAACTTTTTTGTCTTAAAGATTCTCCCATAGGTCGAGAAAGGCTCAAAACATCAAATACATCTTACGCATTGTTAGGTCTGAGTGAAGATATTGCCTCGAGAAAGTCTTGCGGCAGTAATAGGACTCCATTTTTGGGTAACGGTCAATATGAATGCTTTTTTTATGGCAGTGGCACACACACTAAGGGGAAATCCTGTGGCGCTCGACGAGCGGTGTGTGTGCGAAGATGTTGATTGACACGGTTCTTGAATAGTTGTAGGTTGTAATGAGTGGGAAACAGATGTCCTGGGAGTGAGTTCCACAGTAATGCAGTGCGCCAGACAAAGGAGTTCTTGTAAAGCAATGTTCTAGGTATTTCCAGTTGTACAACGAACTGGTGCGCTCTTGCCATATGTCGTTGCTACGGGCGGAATGAGGCGGGTCAAATCCTGGGAACATCTGCCGTGAAAGTATCTGTAAAACAGGGACATATCGGCCACATGTCTGCGATGTTCCAGACTATCCATATTCCGGATCAACTCCGGATCCCTGACGAGATGCACATCTCTATTCTGAATGGAATCCAGCAGCTTTAGGGTGTGCTTGGGTGCGGCACCCCAGATGTGTGAATATATTCTAAGCACGGTCTTATTTGCGCTTTGTGCTGCTGTGTATAGAGTTTTTTGTTGCGAGGCTGATTTTGCGATGTTAGCAACGTGGTCATGCCAGGCCATATTGCTGTTGACCGAGACACCCAGCAGTCCGATTGACGAGGATGAAGGAATGGTCGATCCTGCCATAATAATGTCAGGGCCCTCTGTATTGGCTCACTTGGTAAACGTGGCTGCTTGGTTCTTTGCTGCATTGAACTGGACCAAATTTCGGTCGCCCCAAGTTTGAACTCTCTCCAGGTCTTGATTAATTGCTGCAATCTGCTCCTGTCTGCGGTGATAAGTCTCAGTCGCAGGTAAGGGTTGTTCTGATCTAAAGTTGGAGACAAGGGTACTGTCATCTGCAAAACCGTAAATAGGATTATTCGTTTCGGTCAGCAGGTTATTAATATAGATGAGGAACAGAGTTAGTGAAAGTATTGCGCCCTGAGGCACTCCCGCGTTATTGGTGAATGTGCCTGAGATGTGTCCATCAACTGCAACGTGCAGAGATCGGTTCTTAAGGAAACTGGCAAACCAGCTGTAGAGAGAAGACGGCAGTTTGTTGAGTAGTCCGTCATGCCAAACTCTGTCGAATGCCCTCGAAATATCCAATACAATCGCTCGAGACTCTCCGTAGTTCTCAATTGCTCTACTCCATATATGAGTAACATAGGCCAATAATATATCTCCTGCCGATCTCTCTTTGCGAAAGCCGTATTGATTATCGCTGATTTTTCTGTTGTTTTCGAGGTACTTGAGTAGTTGCTGATTGACTACATATTCCATGACTTTTGGAGATTATTGGAAGCAACGCAATTGGGAGATAGTTTGAGGACGTGGTTTTCTTGCCTTTTTTTGGAACAGGTTGCACTCGAGCGACTTTCCCAGAAAATGGGTAAATCCCTTTTCCGTAAGACAAAGAAAAAAGACTGAAAAAACGGGTGCTAGTTCGTTGGCGTAGTTCTTTAACACGATGGCAGGTATTCCGTCCGATCCTGATGTCTTTTACGTTTCTAGTTCTTTAAGTATTTTCGAATATCACGGTGATGAAACTTGACTTCTGCCATGGTAGTGTTGATGTTCGATATGGTGGGGAGAGTCTTGCCTTATAGAATAGCGTACCATACCTTCTTTTTCATTTATGGATTGAGAACGTTACCAACCTCCTCTCAGTTCTTTTTCGATAACTCCTGGATGGTTAATTTTTAAAATGGCCATTCGCACTATCTTATCAGTAATTCCTAATGTGCCTAAGAAAAAACGCTTGCAAACCAACAAACGACTGCCGTCTGCTGTTAAAAAATACTGAATTGTTTTCTATCTTTTTGAATGTTCTTGTTTAGTGGTCTTTTCTCTTGTACATCTACCATATTAATGTGGCACACAATAAACTCTCTTTGACTATGTAAGTCGTCTAAATTATTAAACATTTCAAAAGAATTGCATCCTTCAAAACAGCTAAATAAAATACATTTCTTTCCAAACTTATTGCAAGCATTAGTATTGCAACCATCTTTTAGTTTTCTAGCTGGAACATTTTTTTTAGTTGCAGGACTCACGTATTGTTTTCCAGCCTCTTTTTGTTTATTAATTCTGCTGTTACTATTTATTTTCTGCTCATCTCTTTGACTTCCCTCTACAACAAGACCTTCTGGTTGAGTATTTAAGTTGTTTGGTAAACTTTTTGGATTCTAGTCTAACTGGACAACAATGTTACTATCTTTAATTCTATCTTCGTGATCGTTGTGTCTGATTTGTGAGTATTCTCGGAAAAATTGTGTTCAATATAGTTGCCATTATCTTTAAAGTGATCTCCGCAAATTAAAAAAAGACCTCTATGACATGCGTTCCAGGCTTCTTTATTACAGTTTAATACTAGGTAAATTCCTGAGGTGTCCTCCTTAATTTCTCTTTTCGTGTCTCAAATCAGTAGAAGAACTCTGCAGGAAAGAATGTTTTAGGTTAATTAATATTTCATTATTAGAGTAACTCCAGGCTGGACTCCTTATTATGTTTTTAGGGCCTCATCGGTATCAGATCCTGAAGATGAATAATTTGGTTGCTAATGTCACAAATCTGATTGGGCATCTATTTCTTCATTTTCGGTGGCTATAATTGTCCCATAATACCAGATACTATCATATCTCATTTTTACTTTCGCATCTACTATAAATTGTTTTTGTTCGTCCAAACTTATGAGGTCAGTGGTACTTACTACATTTTTACTGCTATTTTTCCAAAGTACAAGAACATCCATATTGTTTTGGTTAATCTATAATAGAACAAAGAGAGTAAAATAATGTATTTTCTTAATGTTTATGAAATTAATAAAAAGTAGATAATCTTTCTCAAAGAAATTTAAAATGCCCTGCTGATATTCCTAAGGTTTCCTAACCTTATTGTGTTTTATTATGATTTATCTAATTTATATTAAATAAGAAAACAGCAATCCTTGTCCGTTTTAAAATTGTAAAACCTTTTACGTTTCAAAAATATACTTATTACATTTCTTTAAACTATATCAACACAACGCAAAAACAATACTTGTATGGTCCATCTTCATTAATCTAGCCTCAAATATTTTCTCTACTTCAACATAATGTTTATTAATGTTTATAGTTTTTTCTGGGCCAAAATGCTAATGATAAAGTCAAAAAGTTATAAGCATAATCTAAATAGTTTTGTACTCACCTTAACTCTTAGATGACACAACTTTGCAAAACAACCAGGAAACACAAGCAATACGTCCATTTACGATGCAAAACATGCGAACTATGATTGATAGCTAGCATCTGTGATTCACACGTAATGCCATAACTAAAGATACGTCTTGAAAATATTGCGCATGCATGACTTTCAAATCACACGTAGTCCTATACAGTTAGACCTATACGTCAGATTCAACTATTGATTATTTTGAGATACGACCATAAAAATATATAAAGAATGGCCAATGTATAAAATATTATATAGTATACGCCCATTCGTGAGATAAAAATATGAGGCTTAAGCTGTCTATTGCCACCAGATGTGAATGTTTTTTCCATAGTTATCCTGTACCAAAATAAGTGTTGAAAGTGAATGTATGGGTTCGATCTAGGCATCTCTCAAACTCCTCATCTATTTATAAAAAGTCTAGACGCTCTAAAATGCGTCCCAAAACTTGCAAAAGGAAAGTACAAATTGGTTAAAAATTGTGTGGATTATTACCAACCTAAAGGCGGTAAATGAGCCTCTACCCATAAAATTAGCTCCTTTCCTTTTAGAGTATGTGACAACTTCGTATCTTTAAATCAATTTGTTCCAAAAGCTAATTTATAGCGATGCTTCACGTTAACCCTAATAAATTAGCTGTGAAAAGGTAAATTCGCGGTTTAGTCAGTCCATAAACAAGCACTCTCTGCCACGGATTGCACCCTCTTCAGCCTAACCTGTTTGATTTTGCTAAACGGTCGCAGAAGCCCATATTTACATTTCGAGGGAAATAAATTTTGCGAAAGGGAGATCAGAGTTAACGGACTATTTGTTTAGGAAATGGAGAGGTTCTTCACAGTAGCTGAATTCTGAAATTAGACATTACGTGCAGGCCTGTCATTATATTTGATGCCGATACCATGCTAAAAGATGATTTTGGATATATAAAAGCGTTGTGTTGTGCATCGATTTGCAGTTTTTAAAATGAAATGCGAGAAACTATCATATTCGACACCTGTCTTTAATCTTGATTATTTAGTATACTGTAGTTTGGGCAAAGTTGAATTAATATACTATGAGCACGTAAAGAATGAATACACGCTTAATAACGCGATAGAGAGCTTTAAACTGAATCAACAGTACTTTATAATAATATTAGCCTAAAACACATGCAGAAAGGTAGAACTGTAGGCAAACAATGATGCTCCCGCCTGTTTTGCTCGACATCAAACCTTAGGTAAGCAGTTAAAAAGTCAAATCTTGATTTACTTTTGGTTGCTCTGTAGCGTTTTCCACAATAGGAAGTATCGAACATCATTTTTGATGATAAATGGTTATCCTTCATAATTGCAGCAAGTAAGTAAATTCCCAAGAGAGCTTTGACTTCAACCAATTAGTATCAGAAAAAGTTTGTTTTGCCACTTTGAAATTTTCTTTTGCCCTATTAATTTCTTGATTGGTGTATAGTACTATTTTATTTAGCATATCGTTCGGTAAAAACAATTGAAACTCACGTAACGGATCTAAAATTTTCTCTGAGATGCTAAAAATAACTATGTTGGAGGTTTGGAACCTTCGGCAAAATGCACTAAAACGGAGTTTTATCCACAATACCGAAACAGAATTATTGCATACGAGGAGATGATTAAACAGTTTTAATCATCTCCTGATGATGCTAACATGGTTAGCGAAACGCACCTCGAGTGCAATAATTATGTTTCGGTATTGTAGATAAAACTCCGTTTTAATGCTAAAAATTTTTATAAAGGTAACGGAAGCTTTTTTTGCAGGTCTGCATTACTTCCTAAGAACGAGAAGTAGTTGCTTCTGGCTCGCCAGAATCACAGGATTTTTTTTAAGTGCTGAAGAGTCTGCAGGTTTCCTAGGGGCCAAAAATAATAATAGGTAGTTGAAATGTTCCATTTTCCAAATTTATATAACTTACTATGATGTAGTCGACTGGATCTTCAGAAACATTAAGTGCTATTCTTATCCCCTTTTTTGTATTTGAGGTTTACTGAATTATTATGTTTCTAAGGCTTCTTCTGGATCGTTTTATTCGGTCAAGTAATCTGTGTCAATAAACTATTGTCAGAATCACTGCCTGTTTCATATAAAAGTTATTCAAGTTCAGCATCTGTTAGTCCGTTTCCGCTCATTTTCGCGTTATAAAATTCTATCACAATTCTATCGATACGTCAGACTTATGTATTAAAATTTATCTCGTAATACTATCGTAAAATTGACATCCAACGAATTTAAGAATGAACCAACGCGAACACTAGTGCAAGGCAGTGCGGTGGTTAGATGTTGTGGGGCGGCCCGGGTTGCTTATTTGTACGAGATCCCGACTTTTTATAGCGCGACTATAATATAAATGTGCAGGCTTTTCATATTATAACCGTAGCGAGCGAAGCGAGCGGAGAGCCATGAATGAAGTGTTCAAATATTTGGAAAAACGTAACGGGGGGTATTGTAGCTAATAATAATATAATATTTATATTACGGTCACACTATAAAAAGCGGTTTACTGGACGCTCGATACAAAAAGGCCGGGGTTGGAATTCGATTCTTGCGGGCCAAGTGATCAAACTGATTATTGGAATCTCAGATTTAGGAATCCAAATGCGTTTTTGTTACGTTCTCCGGGCATTTCTTTACCGATTACTTTTAGTTTGCTTCTCTAGCTGGCTACAGATTAGTATTTAATTTTGGGGACGGATTCCCGATTTTTTCGCTTTTAAAGTGATCGAATCTGATGATGGCGACACTTCAGTGACCTCAATTTCACCTCAACAACCCTCGGGTGAGGTTATACACGAAAAAATGCGAAAACTTTGCCGCAGGATGTTAAATTACATTGATAAATGTAAAACCTGCAGTTTTCTTATTGAACCTTTGCGTTCTGTCTCAAGTAAAGAAACTAGATCAATTACTACCAATCTTAACAAGATATACCATCTTAAGCTAGAACACGGTCTTGCGACATGCAGAAAGAGAGAGCCAATACAGGCCAAGATAGGTACAGGCAGAAAATATCCCAAATACACAAAAAGTTAACATGCCAAGTTAGTGACCTTAAACGATGAAGAAATGATCTCTAATTGTACAGGAAACGACCTCTGAAGCTGAAATTAACTGAGACATCGCTTTTAAAGACCAAGTAAATTCAAATATTCAAACCACCACTTCTGGACTCCTGATTGATAAAGGCGCAGAAAGTACGCCCTGCGAAGTTCCTCTGAAACGCTCCCTTTTAAAACGCATGTTAGAGCAGTGCAACTCGACATAGGAGGACAGTCGTTTGTCCCGGTAAATAACCGGTATGGGAGCTTTCAAACATAGACGGCGAAGCTTGCAGTGAACTTTTGTTGCAACAAAATAATGCCCAGAAAGCAGTTAAAAGAACAACCGAAAGAACGGCCAAAAGGAAGGCCAATGTTTTGGACAAAACGTCCTAGCCAAAACAACCTAAGACTAAACCCCCACCCATAGTTATAAATGGTAAGTTGAGTAATCATAAAGCCTTGCAGGAAGACTTAAGGAAACATCAAATAACTAAATATATGCTCAAATACACAATGAATACTGTCAAAGTTTATTGTGTTATTGTGACCTCGAGAAAGATTTTGCTTTTCCCAAGCGTAGCCATGATCAGGACCTGGTTCAATATCATAACTACGCTGAGGCCACTCATAAGGCGATGGCTTTTGTGTTCAGAGGACTTGATGGTGATATTCAAACAGGCGACATCAAACAATAATTGACCGACTTGTATAACATCAGCTCTAAAAATATTTATTTAATGAAGAGAACTAAAGTACCTCTTTATTTAATTGTACTAGATGCCTCATATACACTCAAGAGGCTCAATCAAGAGTGCAAAATCATACCCAGCGTTAGAGTATCATGGGAATATAGAATCTCCGATAAGCCCATAATGTAGTGTAAGCGTTGCCAAGGGCTGGGACACGCTGCTACCTACTGCAGGAGGAACATTAAATGTTAAAAATGTTCAGTACCGTCTGAAATTACTCCCTGCGTTTCGGATATAATTAATTGCGTGAACTGCGCTGCGGCGGGGATCACCGATCAATTAGCAATTAGTGCCCCGTCTTCCTATAGAAGTTATATCTTCTCGCCCCGCGTAAAATGCATCAACGTATGTCTCTGCACCGCCATCAGCAAGGCCTGCGTGGCAGAATAATGAAGAAATTGTATGAGCTGGCCAGCGAAGAGGTCAGTTCCTCTCAGTGCTTAAATCTTGCAATGGTGACAAGGGGGCCATTGTAAGGTTTTTCACTGTAAGGTTTTTCACTGAGGGATGTGCAATATATAGCTGCGGTTTCGATGTTTCAAGTGTATAGTTGGAATTGCAACTCAATCAGGTTCAAATTGGGCGACTTTAAACAATTTGTACATGATAATCCTTTCTCGGTTATTTTCTTACTGGAAACCCGCATCCACCCATGCTTTGTTTTAAAGATTCGGAGCTACCAGGTCGAGAGATTTAATACGCCCAACGCGCGCGAGGAAGGGATATGCAAGTCGACCCGGTACAAAAGAGTTCACGACATTTGAACTGCTGCAGAACGCGTTTGCATCGAGTCGGGGAGCGGGCCAAGGCTCCCCAGCGCGTTTCCTTCACCCGTGAAAACTTCCAAGCCTTCTTCCCTGATAACAAGCGGTCACTGCTGATTGATGATTTGAATGCCCAACACGTCGATCGTGTGGGATGCCAGGATAACTAACAGCAGGGGCCGAATACTATATTCAACCATAGAAAATAACCCGGATCTCGTGTTTGACCTCACCGAATCCCCAATCTTTTACCCAGCTTATTCTCCAACCCCCTCCAACTTGGATGTTGCTATTTCAAATGGAATTGCTGACACCCCCCTACTCCTTGTAATGAACTAGTTAAACTCGGATCACCTCCCAATCGTAATTAGCCCTGAATTTGCGAGTTTCAAATGTACAAAAATTTCGATTGGGAGGAGTTTCAACGCAGACTGAATGAGGTAACAATGATTCCTGGACAAATAGACAGCGTCCAGGACTTGAAGGTACAAGTTTAAATCTTTACCCAAAGTATCCAGCGTATCCGTGATACATTAGTTCAAACTGTTAGGAAAGAGCACCCTGCAGAATCCCTGCCTAACCGTATCCTGGAACAGATAAGGGCTAGAAACGGCATCAGGCGCAGATGGGAGAAGTATTGTGCTCGTATCGATTAAGCAAACATAAATACCTTAACTGAAGTCATTAAAATTCAAATTAAAAATTTTAGAACATCCAAATGGATGGAGTACGTAAACACCCTCCACGAGCAAGACGGTTCTATCTGGAGTTTTGCCAAAAGTCCGAGGAGCCTCAGCACCTATCCCACTAATTCAGCAAAATAGCGTTGATATCATAAGTGACCATGGCAAAGCGGAGACTTTTGCTTACTTCTTGGAGACTAAGAGACGCCAGACTCCACTCCCTCGCATTTAAATATTACAAATATAACTAATAGAGCACGCAAGTACCCTATCCCTCCACCTGTTATGGGAAACTTACTCATTACACCTGGGGAGATCAGGAAAATTCTCAGCCATCTGCCCAGAAATAAAACCCCTGGAAATGATACTCCTCTATATTCAACATTACGGAATCTTCCTAGAAAATCCTTGATACATTCCATGCACATTGCTAACACCATTATTTGCCTCCGGCACTTCCCATCCCCCTGGAAGCACGCACTCAAGAGCCTGAGCATGTTGATTAGGCTGAGGTCTTTCTTGAGCCCGGCTAATAAAATCAGCATTTATAAGTCAATAATTAGACTAACGCTCCTATATGGAGCCCCTGCGTAGTGCTCTGTTGCAAAAACACCCAAGAAGGAACTGCAATAATGCAAAAACGGCATTTGCGAGCCGCTATACCAGGGTCATGGACTTGCACGCTTGGGCGGACATTGAAACCGTGGAAGAACATATCGACAAGATCGCCTGCAAGTTATTTGATACGAGTATTAGGGGTTCGTTGATAACGGCTGGCATTGCCAATCAACCTTATCACCCAGAGAATATCATGTTATAAATTATTGGTCTTGATCATCCCTTGATAAATAATAGAATTCTGTGAATGAGTTCCGTCTTCGGACATCTTCAATTTTTTTCCAGCACTTCTATATTACTTTCAGTTATTTTTCCCTTCTTAAAAGTCTTTTTTTTTTTGGTTTTATATTTTTTCTTTTTCTTTCATCTGCTTTCTAATATTTTTCGTCCAAAATTTTTCATTCCTTACATGTATTTAAATTTAAATTTGTTGTTGTTTCAATGTTATCGTTTCTCGCCGCCAACTGATTATCTACCTGAAAATCCTTAAAGCATTTTTATAGTTTAAATTCTTTCTCAATACTGCATCAAAATCAGCTGTAACTGGATAGGTTTCTCCTCCATTTCCATTCTCATAGTCTTCGCTTGAAGTATGTGACAATTCGTAACGCGGATCCTTTACTGATTCTTTACTTTCATTTTTGGTTTTCTTCTAGGCTTAAACTTTCATTATCTAAAAAAAAAATTAATATACGTTATCCTATGAATACTATGCTAAGCCAGAACAATAATGTTTACATTAAGTGAATCTGGTGGAATATTTCTAACGGTATTAGCTTCGTATAGGACAAATTTGGATCGTCTATTCAATTTTCGGAAATCTAAAGAAAACAGGTGTCTCAATTCAGAAGCAAATTTTAACTACCTTTATTGAACAACATACATATTACAAACAAGTTTCCAAAAAGCTATTTTATTAAAAAAAAAAATATTCTGCTTTAAAAACCTCGGTTTAATTTCTTTTATGAAAACAATATCGAATCCACAAAACAACTAACATGTATTTTATTACTTACCAGTTTAACAAGTGTTAAAGGCTTCAGTTTACTTATTTATCAATCCAAAGAACCACCAGTTTATTGAACAATGGGTTCATGGGATGTTGAGACATCATTTTTGGTAGTAATTTCTAAAAATGTGACAACATAAAAGTGACACTGCTGCACATAATTAGTATAAAAGGCTGTGCTTACCACTTCAATACAGTTTCCATTTCTGTAAAATATCAAGTGTTCTTTTACTCATTTTTGCTTAAAAATTGAAAAGCACGTTCTAAAATTTAAAGTTAATAGAAAATTACTTAATAATAACTGCTAACTCTTGTGGCCAATGTCCAAACCGTTTCGCTACGGCTTTTAGTGTTTTGAGCAACTAGTTTTTTCTGCTTTATTGGGACTTGGTAAGAAACGTATGTGTGAAGTTAAAAATGTATCATAGTTCGTGAGGGAGAGGGTGGTACAAATGTGTACCAACAGTACTGAAAAAAATGTTAATTGTACTTATATAAACCACTAGTGGCATACAAACTATATAATATATCAGTGTGATATGAAGCAAAACATTGTTTACATTGTGGAATTTTGCATTCTTGACATAATGTTGTAATCCCAGTTTTTTTTTTATTTTCGGAACATCTCTTACACCGTCTTCTACTAGTGCCTTCAATTGGTAAGTGTATAAGGATACTTTTCCAATGCTGATTTCGTTACGACCGTTGAACAGAAGCAGTTTTTTATCCTGAAATGACCCATTCGTTTACAGCACACATCATCATCAATCGACAAAAACTTTTTTCCACCACTTACACTCCTATCATTTGGTCTGCAAGGTCAACCTCATCCATGACTTACATATAAAAAGCAATCATTTTCGGACAACTAACAGGTGCTTTTGAGCAATCCTTTGGCGTTTTATCTACAGTGGTCACTGATGATTTGTGGCAGTTACTCAACAAATAAACTTCCTTTGTGTCTTACCACTTTGCTTATAGTAGACCCTGTTTGCAGGCTTTGAATACACTCACTTTTTTACAATTTTTTTTATCTATTTTTGGTAGATTTTTTCCATTAGAAATACACGTTGCCAAGGGCAGGAAAGTCTTGCGTTTTCAGTAAATTTACGGACGTAAAAATCTATCAAACCATAATCCTAGATTTTTTCGCTAATTGTAGAAGCCAATGCATTGACGCCTCGTTCGCTCAAAGTTCCACAGAAGACATTATGAACATACACTCCATAATCATTTTGATTTCTTCAGTGGGGTGAATTCTTTCTTTTTTTCTTTTTGTCTATAAATCTCAATTCGATCATTAGTGCACTGAGCAATGTACATAAACAGTGAAGGAGGAAATAGTTTTTGGAAAATCTGCATAGGCGTATTATGGTCTTTTGTCACTTCTGGACATATTTCACAATTCCATTAAGTAGTTATTTCTTTTCTTGAAATAAAGGTATGATCTGGATCTAACCATAAAACAAATTGTGTTGGATTAGTAATTGATGACTACTGAAGATCCAATAAATGATGGGATTCGCAAACTTCACTTTCTTGTTCACTCTCGCTTTGCCCTTCATCTGAGTCGCTAGCGCCTGAATGACTGGGTTCATGACATAATTCTCTCTGCTTTCACATGATTCCGAAAGCGATTCTACGTCAGAAAGCTGCTCAGGTACAGCCGATAGATCTGCTGGTGTCAATGCTTTTCGAGACATGACCCAATTAGCTTATCTGCAATAAAATACCGCTGGTACAGAGAGGAGAACCACGCTAGAATACACTGGAGAACTGCTGGTGCACATATGTGCCAGTAACATTTTTATTGATCTTTATAGTAAAATACTAGTTTAACTATCACAAATAATATAACTTACCTAATAGAGTACTAACAACAATAATAACTGCTAATTATTAAAAAATATCACACGTATCAAATATTCTCAATACACGTGCCTCGACCGATTGAAAATAAAAATAAATGGACTCCGCGAAGTTTTAGGTTGGAAAACAAGTCTGGCGGTGTCTTGATACTAACTGGTACACGGTAATACCAATTCAAATGAGAAAATTTGAAAATAGGGCTGTAAGAATGTTCGCTGTACATATATGTATCAGGTGTAGCGAAAGGGTTAACAAGGAGCCAATGTTCACATTGACCCTTTTTCTATTACATAGAAGAGATATTATAGAACTGGAGCCACTTTATATTTTAGTTTTATGATCAAACCGCAGTTCTTAAGGACTTTGGTACTTTTTCTAATCAAACCTTGGTAACAATCAAAATGCTTAATTTGGACCCAGGTAAGATATATAATGTATCAAAGAATCCTGTTCTTCCAAATGATGATATTGTCACGAAATGTTTGTTTGGCGTGACGTCACACCTTGATTGGCGTGCAGGAGAGTAGCTGAGATCCGGAATCGCTCAACGTCAGGTGAGAAGAGATGATAAAGAAAGCACTTCTGTTAAAAACAATGACAAGGTCTATTGGTCAAATACTTAATGAGAAACCATTAACGATTGTTGGTCAGAAACTTCATAAGATTATATTATACCCGATTACTAAGGCGCACATTGAGGTATATTTATGAATTGTTTATAGGGTTTGTTCACTGTTTTATAAATATAGTTTTTCTTAAGAGTTTGTGTTATGTTTCATTTATAGTTAGTTTTTCACTAAAAATTTCACTTAAAGTTTGCACTTGAACTACTGACTTCTACTTTGAAAATTATCTTTCTCAGAACTTTAACAAATCTCTCGTTGATTCGACTTGTACTACTCTGGATAGCCAACCTCCGAGTTCACGAACACGTGCTCAAAGCGAGACTCGGATTAGGGTAAGGAACTTATGATAGGGTAGAACCCAAAGCGTACAATGTGTACTGCCCAGGAGCGGTCTTTTAGGTGATACACAAAGTCTGATGAACTGAAGGTTCGCTAGCGTCTTTATATCATAACATCTGCTGAATGTTGCCTGTTTAAGGTTGTTAATCGCTCGCGTTGCCTGCTCGAGTTGTTTATAGTTTGCCTTTAATGTTTATATAATAATTTCCAAGTTCAGGTTCAAACTTAAGACAGGGTGATATGTATTTAGTAGTTTATGAATTTTAGCAGTTCACAATATTTGGTGCCAGCAAAACTAATCAATCGCTAGCGGTTTGTGACTTTCTAGTTACTGGTTTACATAAATGGTGGATTGGATAGCGAATTGAATCGTCAGTCAGATTACCTGACCTAACCCATTAGGTACTTGTAATCTATTTCCATTATATTGGATATGGTTCTTTCTGACAAAATTAGTCATGATTTTTTAAAAGTTGGTATCTAAACCTATATTTGTTGTTGCTAATTATTATTCCCCAAGCCACGGTATAAATAAGTATATACGGTAGGTTCACTCGAGGCAAATTTTAAATTTCACCGACAGTTTTTACCTTCGAAGCGAATCCGGCTGAATCTCGTTCGTGGCCAGGGGTGGCTACACTACGAGGGAGAATTTACGGTCAGTGTGCAAACGCCTTGATATTCTGTACTGTTGGGTCGCGTTGAATTAAATAATTATTAAGATCGCTACAATGGCGAGATATTGTTGTGCGGATAATTGCATTATAAAAGTGGGTGAAGGATTATCATTTTTTAGATGCCCCAAAGACCCTATCAGGTAAGATTTATAACACTACTTAAAGTATGTCCGATTACGTTTAAAATTGGTATTCGAGGGGGTTTTTGGGGACAAGGAATATGAATTTTCTATCAGATTTTGAAAATTCAAAATGGCGGATTCAACATGGCCGATATTGAGTTAAATGTTACAAGTCAGTTTTAGCTGACTTCTACATATTTAATTGACTTCAAATTTGGTATGCGTTTGAAGTTCAAATGAAAACATAAAATTATGGTCTTGCCCTCCTCCCTTTGAAGGGTAGGGTAGGGGGGCACTACTTAAAATATGTCCGATTTCGTTTAAAATTGGTATATGGGGGTTTTGGGGACAAGGAATTTAAATTTTTTATCAGATTTTGAAAATATAAAATGGCTGATTCAACATGGCCGATTTTATGTTAAATGTTGCAAGTCTATTTTAGCTCACTTCTACATATCCAATTGGCTTCAAATTTTGGTATGCGTTTGTAGTTCAAATGAAAATATAAAACTATGAAGCTGCCATTGTTTATTCTTGTAAAGACAGTGGTGTTGCTGCCCTTCCCCCTCCCTTTAAAGATTAGTGATGAAGGCACTACTTAAAGTATGTCCAATTTCGTTTAAAATTGATATTAAGGGGTTTTTAGGGACAAGGAATATACAGTTTTTATCAGATTTTGAAAATTTTAAGTGGCGGATTCAAAATGGCTTTTATTATATACTACAAATCTAAGTTTTATAAATAAAAATATAATATTTACTAAATTTGTGATTTAGCTATGCCATAATACCTACTAAAAAGTAAAAAATAAATAAAAGTAAAAAAAAATTAAAAGAAGCTTTTATTTAAATTCACTAAAAAGAAGAAAATAACATCTGAAGTAAATCAAACCCATTATTTTGTTACATTAAACATTTTTATATGATATAAAAATGTTTAATGTAACAAAATAATGGGTTTGATTTACTTCAAATTTTATTTTCTTCTTTTTAGTGCATTTAAATAAAAGCTTGTTTTAATGTTTTTTTACTTTTATTTATTTTAACATTGAAAATGTCTATTATCCTAGTAGGTATAGGGCCTCAAATCGTGAAAAAGTGTATGCTACATTTGACACATGACATCATACGCGTGAGAGATCGTGTTAGTTTATTTAATGAAACTTAAATTTGATTTATAAGGTATAGGAATCGATTAAAATGACTAAAATAAATTGGGACTAATTGAAACTAACCGAAAGTTGATTGAATGACTAACCAAAACTCGCCAAAAATAACCAATACGGGCTTAAACGTACCGGTACAGGTTACAAAAATTAAATTAAGTTAAAACTAACCAAAATGAACGGAATTTTAACGACTAACCAAAATTAACCAAAAACATAAAAACTGATTATAACGTATCGGAACCGATTCAAATGACTAAAATAAATTGGAACTAACTGTAAGTAACCGAAAGTTGATTGAAAAACTAACCTAAAGTAACTAAAAGGACCAAAAAGGGCTAAAACGTATCGGAACAGATTAAAAATATTAAAGTAAGTTGAAACTAACCCAAAGTAACCGAATTTTGGCGACTAACCAAGTACATTAAAATTGGTTATAAAGTATCGGAACCGGTTCAAATGATTAATATAAATTGAAACTAACTGTAATTAACAGAAAGTTGATTGCACGACTAATCAAAACTAGCCAAAGTAACCAAAAGCACTAAGGGCTTAAATCTATCTGAACAGATTAAAAATATTAAAGTTAGTTGAAACTAACCCAAATTAACCTAATTTTGGCGACTGACATAATTTAACCAAAAACATATAAATTGGTTATAATGTATCGGAACCGCTTCAAATGAGTAAAATAAATTGGAGCTAACTGAAAGTAACCGAAAGCTGATTGAATGACTAACCAAAAGTAACTAAAAGCACCAAAACCGGCTAAAACGTATCGTAATACATTAAAAATATTGGAGTAAGCTAAAATTAACCCAAATTAACCGAATTTTGGCGACCAACCTAAACTAACCAAAAACAGTAAAATTGGTAATAACGTATTGGAACCGGTTCAAATGACTATAATAAAATGAAACTGACTGAAATTAACCGAAAGTTGATTGAACGACGAAACAAAACTAACCAAAAGTAACCAAAAAAGCGAAAACATATGTCAAACAGATTAAAACTATTAAAGTAAGTTGAAACTCACTTAAATTAGCCGAATTTCGGCAACTTACTAAAATTAACCAGCAGAATGCAATAACGCTTGTTAAATTTGAGATCTGAGAAAGTTTATAAATGTGTTGAAAGTTAATAGTTGATATAAGTTTGGGTTAGTTTGGGTTAGATCAGATTAGATTACGTAAGTTTAGTTTACCAAAATACGAGCCAAAATATA
Organism: Pissodes strobi; assembly: GCA_016904865.1. Classification (NCBI taxonomy): domain Eukaryota; kingdom Metazoa; phylum Arthropoda; class Insecta; order Coleoptera; family Curculionidae; genus Pissodes; species Pissodes strobi. The sequence goes on from MU182844.1 coordinate 248,937, forward strand.
TCACATACATGCATATTACTTCAAGGTTCTTTCTTTTTTACAGTTTATAACGTTAAGTGTGGTTGTAAAAAGCAAAATAACATTTGCATTCCCCGATCTAACGGTATGCAACTCGACTAGTTTTTACAACAAAAAAAATTAATTCGATCCGTCTCTTAATCCCCGATCTAGCGCGGTTAGTTTCACTTAGTATCATCTTATTTAAGTCATTTCAACCCGTTCCGATACGTTATAATCAATGGTAATGGATTGGGTGAGTTTTGGTTAGTCGTTCAATCAACTTTCGGTTAGTTTCACTTATTTTATTCATTTGAGCCGGTTCCAAAACATTATAATCAATTTTAATAGATTTGGTTAGTTGGGTTAGTCGTCCAATCACTTTCTGTTAGTTTCGCTTAGTCTCAACTTATTTTATTTGTTTGAGCCGGCTCCGATACGTTATAATCAATTTTTCATAAACCGTCTTGTGACGTTCAGGAAAAATTTCCGTGTCGTGACGCGACCTTGAAAAATCACTCGCATGAAACCACAAAGGTATTCATTTGAACCAGCTCCGACACGTTATAATAAAATTTAATGCTTTTGATTAGTTTTGGTTAGCCGCGTAAATTCGTTCTGGTGCTTTTGGTTACTTTTAGTTAGTTTTGTTTGGTCACTCAATCAACTGTCGGTTAGTTTCAGTTAGTTTTAATTTATTTTAGTCGTTTGAACCGGTTCCGATACGTTTAACCAATTTTAATGTTTTTGGTTAGTCGCTAATATTCAGTTAATTTGGTTTATTTTTAACTTACTTTAATATTTTTAATCTGTTCCGATACGTTTTAGCACTTTTTGGTGCTTTTTGTTACTTTTGGTTAATTTTGGTTAGTCGTTCAATCAAATTTCGGTTAATTTCAATTAGCCTATTTTAGTCATTTGAACCGCTGCCGATGCCGGTAGGTACGTTATAACCAATTTTTACATTTTTGGTTAATTTTAGTTAGACGCCAAAAATCGGTTAATTTGGGTTAGTTTTAACTATTACGATACGCTGTAGCCCTTTTTAGTGCTTTTGGCTAGTTTTGGTTAGTCGCTCAATAATTAATCAGTTAATTTCAGTTGGTTTTAATTTATTTTAGTCACTTGAACCAACTCCGATACGTTACAATCAAATTTAATGTTTTCGGTTAGTTTTGGTTAGTCGCCAAAATTCGGTTCATTTAATTTGCCTGATACGGTTTAGCCCTTCTTGGTGCTTTTCGTTAGTTGTTCAATCAACTTTCGGTTAGTTTCAGTTAGTTCCAATTTATTTTAGTAATTTGAACCGGAGCCGATACGTTATAACCAATTTTGATGTTACTTTACAAGTACTTATTACAAGTACTTACTTTAATTTTTTTCATCTGTTCCGATACATTTTAGTTCTTTTTGGTGCTTTTGATTACTTTTGGTTAGTTTGGGTTAGTAGTTCATCACGCATATGACATCATGTGTGGCAAATGTAGCATGCACTTTTTCGCAATTTGATGCCCCATAACAGGAAAACAGAAACATTTTCAATGTTAAAAGTACTACGGCAGACGTAACGCGATGAGAGAAATTCTCACAAAGGCAGCCAATCACTGGAGAAATGCACCCGGTTAATTGGCCATGTTAAATTCTCCGAAAACTGACGATTTCGCAGAAAATGTGAGAGAAATACTCGTAGCGCGAGTAATGACGTGTTAAGACCTTTAAGAAGCTATAAATTTAGTTTACTAGCTCAATATGTCCTTTTTTATATTTAAATTCCCACAATATTTGTCAGGTACTTTGAACCTTCTGCTTTATAGATATTTTAATAGATAAATCAAGTTACAAACTGTCAAATAAATTATTTTAATTGGTATTACCTTTATTTATAATGTTTTTGAATTTAGTATACGTTACTACTTTGTATAACTTTACTACATAGTTTTATTCATTTGAATCACGTATTAAAAATTACCTTAATCCCTCTTTGAAATATCATGTAACCGAGGAAATAATTTTGCATCAGCTAATACTTTTTGAATCTCCCCTCACAGACTGCTCGCTGCTGCAGGTAGAGAAAAAACTAATTTTTTACCGTGCTGCGGCTTTTGCGTTTGATCCAAAAACATGAAACGATTTTAGCTGAGTGAAGCTACTCGATATTATTTGTACTCTGCCCAAGCCTTTGTTGAGCCTCGCCAAAGTTGTCAGCGATTATCGTAATATCATCGGCATAACGTTGCATAACTGTTGCATTACTATAAATATGATCTATCAATTTGGCGCATCTGTAGTTTTTCTGCTCTATTCTAAGGCCGATAATATTGCTGTCAATTTAGTACTATCCAGAGCTCTTTTTAGGTTCATAAACACGAGTTCAAATGGTCTATTTTATTTCATTGATTTTCTGTCAGGGTTTTAACCATCACGTATCCAATTTTTGAAACCAGCCTGCTCTTGTGGCTGATTGTCTTGATGAATGACTTGCTATATGGGACAACATACTAATCGGTACATAGTTTTGAAGATCCGTTACATCCCTATTTTGTGGAGGACGATAGTCATTGTGTTGTACCACATGAAGATGGAAAAAAATTATATATTTTATAATTTTCATAGCTTTAAATATGATTTACGCTACTCGTACATTTTCAGTGTTCTTTATCTTTTTGAGGACATTTCGTGCTTGTATTGTTTTTCTAGTAAGAGCCCTGAGAAACTAGTTCTCGTTCTATTACTTGTGCTGTATCGTTGTTTGTCAGTTCTCTTCAGCTTCTCTACAATTACTGCTGATATTCCTAACAGTCATTTCCTATTTGTCGTTTTTTGTCTCTGTCATCTTTAACAAATGGTAAAGTTCGCCTGAGTACTTTCATGCTTTTGTTCTCAAGTTATACTTTTTAGATCTTCCAGCATTTCTGAGATTGTTTGTTGGGCATTCTCAGTTCGTCGAAATCTCTATTTTGTGATTATCTCCTAACATGTCCTTCACTAATTATTATTGTTACGTGTATACTTAGCTTTTTAACATTATTTACTAGCTTGTTTTGTTGTCCAGGGTTTCAACTTCGAATAATTATTCTTGTCTTTTAAGGCCATGTTTATATATTTAGCATAACTTGTTGCATATTTCGGTGGGTTGCATTTCATTACCATTTTGTTAAAACCAGTTTTGATCTTTCATTCGTCAGGTAAACTTTAACAATTGTTCAATGATCGCTTCCAATTCAAAAAATATTTAATACAGTAACGTTTGTCAAGTGTATTTTGTATTGAGCAAGAAAAAATTCCATTTCGTTTTTAACTCGACCATTAAATGAAAGCTACAGTAAACGTTACCTACAGTATCTATAATAATGAGTGGGATTTAAATTGAAAAATCTAATATAAATTCTCAGTAGATATGTGGCAACATTCTCTATATAATATTTGAGCCGGCCGTTACTCTTGTATACTTAATTTCATTAAAACCTAATCAACGGTTCTTAAGGTATTTGCTTGGTTTCATACTTTTGGGATACGCTATTTGGGTTATTTAATTTTATTAATATTTTTAAACAGCCTTATTTAGCAGACTGTAAACAAAAAATATTATTGTTATTATTAACATCAATATCTACACTTTTTCTAAATTATACTATAAATCAAAAAGTCATAACTCTGCGAAAAAATGCTAACAACATCGAAACCTCTCCCTTTAGGTATATGACATATATAAATCAAATAATAGGGGATAAATCGTGTTTAAGTATGAGATGTCCCATTTGAAAAATCGGAATTTTCCTATTTAACAAAAAATCTTTTCGGAAATGCATAGTGATCATATATTTGCAGCATATTGTACGCATATCTACAGTTTATGTTGAAACACAAATTAGTTCTAAGAGACTAGTAAGTTAGTAATAGCACTATTACTTGATATTAAATTTTTCTTTTTAAAAAGATAATTTTTTCAAAAACTCATAATCCTTTTTGCTTTAAATTTTACGCACTGAAAGATGTACGCATTGGACGTAAAACATGTTAGTGGTGAGAAATAATAAATTAAAAAAGATAACAATAAAGAAATACGAGATTTAAACATTAGATAAGCAATACAAAATTGCATTTAGACATTTGATGGAGAATAGGGACAACAAAAAACAAAAATAAAAATATGTTGTAAAGAATCTCATCCATTGTGCATTAAACCATTTTCATTATTAGCTTTTTCAATTTTTCTTTAATTATTAGGCGCATGTTCACGCAGATTTAATGATAATTTGTTAAAAAAAAATATTATTGAACCGTAATCATTTTTGTATATAAGAGAAGTGGTAAAAATTAAATCAGATTTGTCTCTTGTATTAGGGTAGTGAGTTCGGATGTGATCGATGAACAGATCATCATGTGTTCTGACAAAGATGGTTTCCTCGAAGATGGAGGTTGAGATGGCTGTACCGAACGTCTGCTGAACAGTCATCACATGTGCAGATGATATTGACATTTGGATAGACTAGATCCTTGCGCATTCGCCTCTTACACTCCTTTTTGTCAATAATAATTTAATGACAATAATAATTATTAAAATAATAACATACGAAAACAACGCCTTGCTACTTTACGAATTTCCCGTTTATTTTCCTTGGTAATTGTGTTTTGGCAGTGATTCTTGCAACTGCTAATAAAATTTTACTACACACTAAAATGCAGTTTATTTGGATAAAAACTTGTTCTTCCACAGAAAAGTCGTTTTCTGTTTTTCCCAGTTGCCTCGTGTTCAAATGGTTAAAATAAAACATACACAGCAGTTCAGGCACTAAATAAATTGCATGTAACATTTTTATTTCATCAAATAACAACTTTTAAGCGAGCTTGAACAACAAAGTTGGTATGCGTACCATTAAAGTTAATTTTTTGAATATTTTATTCGAAAGCTAAATGAATATTTATATGCCAAGTACATTTTATGGTTTCAGAAGAACTTATTTCATTACAAAAACTGCGCCAATGCTGAATTATTCAGTATACTATTGTCATCAATATTTAAAATTCATAACTATAAAATATTGCGATAACGGGTTTATACATATTTTTATGAGGAGTGTTAAATAAATGAGCTTACAAACTTCTGGAAAAAAATTTACATAAAAATGATTAAATCGATTTTTCATGTTCAGAGTACAGATTTTATATTTTCTCGTCTCCATTCCATAAGGTAAACATTTAAGTTTAGTTAATAATAATTTTGCGCCTTTTTTAATTCACCAATGTCCAATATTCTGGATATATCAGAGAAGGAAGGAAGCCTCACGCTAATCAACATATTTCCGTTTCTACATGCAATGCACAAAATAATCCCATACAAAATAGGTATATTTATTTAAGAATGTAAACACGTGTTTTAGTGACATAACAGCACTTTATTATATTATGATTACAGTCTACTATCTACATTAATTTTTCGCTCTTAATTACACTAATATTCATCCTAAAATCTAACTGTAAATATAAAATATATTAATATGTTCCATCTAACCTTCGAGATTAATTTACATATGGATATAAAGACAATGTTTACAAATCAGTTAAAGTTTTATGTAACAGAGCTTTTAAATATTAAAAAGTTTTATGAAAAAAAAAATAATAAGCCTTATCTCCTTTCTGGTTCAAATAACTTTTCTGTTAACTTCCCTTAAGATTTTCATCTTGACTTATGGACGTAAACGTCTTTTATATCAGAGGAAACATGCCTGATTGCATAGCTAGGGGGGCACACTGGTGGGATATTATTTTCTTTGGCATATTACAGCATATCAGATTCACTAACATAAGAGCTGTGACCATCGAAAATTGTAATAATTACAGGCCCATTACGTTTCCTTGTCCTTCAATTATGTCAGAGTCACATATGTATTTATAAAGTAAGACTTTTTGTCATAAATCTAAACTTGCTGACATTTGTTCAAAACTGGTGGTAAAACATTTCCCTCGACGATAGTATAATCACAGCGAGAAATATTTCAAATTTCTCTTTAAAAGTCAGTAAATGCAGGAGTATACTTGTTGCTTTTTCAGCTAATACTTCATCAGTATTGTTGCTGAGAGCGATATTATTGAAGTTATTGAACTTTATAATTTCTACTAAATTGCCATGTGAAAGGTAGGTCATTCTTTGGATTTAGCCATTTGGGCATTGAGATTTATTTTCGTTGACACTGGAGACGTACACAACTGATGGGTCTGTGGTGGAGGGTTATCTTTTTTAAGTAAATAAACGTCATCAAGATAGAAGTGTCCAAAAACCAACTTTTCTGTTTCCTGAAATATCTTGATGGCTACAAATCCGCAAAAAATGCAATCGTGTACTTTCTCTTTTAATCCAGTTAAGAAGGATAGAAGTGATAATGGATTTTGATACTATGAGAAGAAATATTTGAAGAAGTGCTTTAGGGATTAGTGCTAGTGCTGGCATGCTTTTCTGTTAATCGATTAACCGTGATTTTGGCAAACCAAAAACCTATTATTCGATTAACGGTTGGGACTTTTTCCGATTCTTGCAGGATTGAATTATTTATTTCTACGAAAATCGAACACTTACTGAGATTAACAGAAGATTAAAGCTCCATAAATTAGTGAGAAAATTAGCACATCTATCTTTCCTTAAAAACAAAAATACCTCAAGCTAAAATGCAATATAAAATAAATTTAAAATGAAACTTAAACTCGGCAACAACCTAACAATAATATCACTGATATTCAAAAAAATTTTTTTCGCTGCTATTAAATTTTTTGGGTTATTATATATCATAGTGACTTACTGTTTACAAGTATAATTTTAGTTTTTTTTTAGCAAGTAGGGTTTTCTCGGAATATTAGAAATTAACTTTTGATTCTTATATTAAAATCAACATCGCATATTGGGACAGAGGCTACTACACATTGTTGCGCGTAAAACCCTTTTAAATGTGTTAGCAAGGTATAATGAATAAGATGGTACCTACCCTTAACGATGCGGCCAGCGCTACATGTGTGCTCCGACTTGCTCGTCGGCGTGGGAGTGGGTCAATTACTTACTCTTGACCAGGGCGGCACCAGTTTGAAATAACCAAATCCGCAGACCCAAACTAGAAGATCCTCGGTCTTAAGAATCTATAAGGGCGATCCAAAATCGACGACTATCAGCTACACAAGGGCGATTTAAAATCCATACGACTATTAACTACATTTGTTTGGTTGAGGTATTTCAGAGCAAATAAAAGACGGTAACTTTCGTGCAGGTTTAAGTTTATTGGCGTTCGTTAGGTTTGAAGTTAACGTGTTGTCATATCTCTTTCAATAATCAGTAATATAAATATAAAACAGGTAAAAGTGCTCAATTGGAAACAAGTAATAATCTATATGCTCATAAATATATAGACAGTAATTTGAATTAAAATTGCATTATAATAGCAGTGAATTAGATAAAGAATGATCGAACAATTATTAGGCAGGCTTTAGCTATGACGGAAGTAACAATATATCACCAAATGATTACGAAAGATCAAACCAAGTTCAACAAATTAATCAATAATCACAATATACATAAGGCATCTATCGTCTCATCATACTAGTAATTAAAAGTTATGCGTCTAATAGCAGCTTCTGAAACTTTGTGCGCGTTTATCATGGTAGACGACTCGCAGTTGTACATAAATAAACCTTACTGATCATTTAAGACAATATACAAAATAAATTTATCAAAGATTATATACAACTTTATACAATATTTTACCCTACTATACAATACGGGTGCCCATAAAGACAAAGAATCAGCTATGAGTGCTCGACTGCAATATCATACCGCAGACGGTATCATGGACTATTATTCAATACGTTTGTTTTTCTCAGAATATCACTTCTTGCAAAAATAATTAGTATAATTAGTCATGCTGTGCCTGTTTCAGGCCTAAGTTATCTTTTGTTTGACGATATTGCATGATATACGTGCAAGAGTTAGTAACTTTTCAAGAGTAACACTCTCTTTATAGCAGTATTGTGCATTATTTCAATCCCCTCTGAGACCCGTTAGAAAACTATAATGTAGTAACTTACACCCTGATAAAATAAACCCCCCTGTACAGAAAATAAATGAGTGTGTACAAAATGTAAGATATGTATATTTATTTACCTAACTACGTAGGGTTTTCCGATGGTAATGACGAATTAGGAGCAACGCTCTCTCTCCTACAGGCATTCCTCGAGGAAGGAAACTTGGTACTTTGTTCCAGGATACTCTGCACGTGGCAAGCTATCAACAGAAATCTTGACTTCAGGAAAAATCCATTCAGTCCACAGTTAAGCAAATTACTATAGCAACCTAGTAATTATGCCACTTTTTACCCGAAATAAGTATAATCCCCTTTAGGGTGAATTAAAAATTTTAAAACTTTTTATCGGGCATACGCATTACCTCCTTGAAGGGTTTTTGAAAAAAGAGAATGACCTCAGGTCAAAAACGGCCACCTAGATCGTGAAATTCAATGTTAAAAAGTTAGAAAAACTCGATCCACAGGCCGGCTTTACACTGTCCGCAACCTACGCAAAATACTACCAGCCGGTTGTCGCCAAATTTACTAGCATCTGCAATATGCAATGAAACGTATCTAAGGCTATATGATATTATGCATTGCTGGTAGAACAAAGAAATCCAACGTTAATTCCACCATTGACAATGACTAAACAACCAACAACTAAATCATTCCGAACGGCGTCGATTTAAAACTCCTAGCATCAAAGCTATTCAACGCAAAAATTTGCGATCAATCGGACCTAAACGTACCTTAAGTTCCAGCCGTGGTCCTTGTTAAAACGCCTGTAAAGCAGTTCGAGCGACGTGGCCAAGTTAGGGAATACACGCATTTACTAAAATATCCTGATTGCGTATAGTTAAAGCGAAAGCAAAAAAACAGTCGTTTAACCACAAACTAATGGTAGCATATCGATTAACTGGCCACGTCAAATTCGCACGAAGAATGCTCAGCGAACATAACATCTGGCAACGTTCCAAGAATATCCCTTTCATTTATTACATTCATCCCTAGGTAACCAACAATTCTTATTTTTAATCGTGACTCTAACACGACTTATTGTTATTGTTTGAAGGTTATATTAAAAGAAAACATTGGTTGAATTTTAACTTTTCCCTATAAAATATTGAAAAACCCAGGAATAATAACCGAGAAATCCCAAAACCAGTGTTTCTGACATTCATGAGACCGTTTTTAGTGTATATTATCATCGAAAAGGAAGTTATTCGTAGGGTAAGAGATTTAATTGTACGTTTTGAGGTGCCTTGCTATAACTTAAAAGTTTTTCTCGATAGCGTGCGGCAATTCAAAGTAAGAATTTGCGAACTTGCCTGGTTTACACATTAAGGCTTTTGTTTCTTTTTTGTTAAAGATGCTTGTCTGCCTGACCAGCGGCCAGAAAGGTATCCCTTTTTAGCGACCAACAGTAATCCACCATCATACTTATTTATGTCCCAACACCCCCGATCTCGATCTTTCATTTCTTGATGAAAGCATTCTCACTATTATTCACTAACCTCACCAAGATTTTCAGGAAAGTAATCCAGTGGACTATTCAGAAAATAAAATTTAATACTCATATTGCAACCCAGTTTTTGAAAGTTCGTAAGCATTTTGCCCACCACGTTCTTGTAGTCTGCAGATTTCGTGTTTCCCAAAAAATTTTGCACGGAATTTTTAAAAGAAACCCAAGCAACGCGTTCAGTGGGTTCCATAATCTTAAGCAAATTGTCGTATATCATCAACTCACTTATTTGGGGTGAAACAAATATATATCTTCTTTAAGTTTAGTGTCTTATAAAGATTTACATTTTGTACACAAATATTGGAAAGATTTAGAGCTTTCACAAATTGTTTCATGAGACGTAAATTTAGGTGCAATTGAGGAAGCAAGATTTTTTCGCGGGAAACTAAACTTTTCTCTAATACATTTTTCTCCTCTGGCTCATTTTCGTTCGGGGTGGCCAATTTACTATTGTCCAGTGCATATCCCGGGCACTACTGTCCTATTCGTAAAAAACAGCAGGAACATCCACTTGCTGTGTCTGCAAATCCTTTCTCACGATGATCATATCACCGCCTCCTCTCCGCTTGCTGCTACCAGTCGACTCCCTATCAACCCGGAAAACTTAAAAATTACTAGGGCACATCCCCGCATCTTCAAATTGAGCAGTAAGTCAGGTTTCTGAGAGCATAAGAGCATATGTGCAACTTGAGATCGCATGATAAAGGTCATGAATTTTAGTGCGTAATCCTCAGCATTATTGTAATAAAAACATAAATGATTATGATCTGGCTTTAAGGCTGCGTCTTTCTCTACTTCCGGGTACGCTCCAGTTGAGTGCCCGCGTGACGATAAAAATGTCGATCCTTATTTGTTGAACTGTTTCCAAATTCCGTATAGAATTTACGTACCACAACACCCGCAGGCCAGAGTGCAGGACACATAATTGTCTCACGATAACGAGGCTCCATCTCGATTCTAAAACACAGATTTCGACCCTTCACTGGCAATCTTTCAACAATCACCTCCTCCATAGGACGACATCTTTTTAAGATCTACTGCCTAATAAGTTCAGGGGCAGGGCCCTCCTTAACTTTACCCAGATAAATACTGGCTTTAAATGAGTCAACAGATACAATAGATTCCGAAAGACCACTCATCGCAGCAAAATCTGCCTCTTCCAAAAATTTACCAGCGCCGAAAATAATATGCCGGTTTCGTAGTTTTGTTTTGATTTTGGAAAAATGTTGGGTTATGTTACGTCCTTATTCCCCGTTTGTTACTGTTGTTGTGGGCACAGTATTGGAAACAAGTTTTGATGCAAACTCCTTGTGCTAATTATGTCCAGCAATCACAGTCTCAGAGATCACGTCCAATGTTGTCCAATCGACTGGCTGCGGAGATCGCTGATCAAAACATTCAAAACTCCATTCCACTGTTGTCGGAATCGCAAGGAAGGAATCTGTGGAATTTGGCGCCAGCATTTTATGGGGTTAATGAATGACGAGGTTAAATTATTAATAATTTTCTAATTAGACTCGCATGCTCAACTAATTCATCCCGTGATCGTCCCAACGTCTTAACGACATTGCACAAATCGTCTAGAGCTGTAAATCTCTCTATGGGAAAATTCGTGGACGTCGAAACATCGGTCCCATTTTTGCACAAACGCGAACACGCTGGATACAATAATTCATTGTATACAACGACTCTCAACCCTTTGGCTCTTACTGCACACGCACCATGGTAATAGGCACCACATTTTACACACTTTGCCCCTTCAACTGTCAATTCAGATACAAGTAGAAAAGATAATTAAAGGAATACAAACCATCACTGCTTAATTTGTGTTCAGTTAAGCCTTCTGCTTATTTTTCATCAAAATATATTTGAGATGAAAAGTATGTTTTCCCACAACCCCCTATAAGAAAATAAGTACACACGCAAAACAACTAGACGAAGTAGGCCTGAAAATATTGCTAACACCCGCGTATGTTACTTTTCTAATACTCACGTGTGTATATTAGGAAAATACTACACAAAATCGGTTAAATTCATAAACTACATAGTAGATTTTCAACATTGATCAGATGCCAAAATCAAGTTATTTTACCTTAAAACTCAAAAACCCGATGTTTAATTGTTTTTGATTATGACATTTGAATCATCATTAAAAATCTACTAATTTGTTAATTTAACAAATTTTGTAGCTTTAATAATAAAAATATATATATCAACCTTAATTTGGATCAACATTTATAAAGAAATTTGAAGATTTTGCCATCTTTGTATGTTCCTTAAAGCTTTGGCAAAATACAATTACTATATTAATGATTTCATTGAAAGTAAATTAATTAAAAAAATAAATCACTGTATTTATACTATCAAACATACAAATAAATTTAAGGTCATTTTTGCTTGAACTTTATCGCGATTTCTAAATCTAATAATGTAATTTCCCTGTCGTGTTTTTCTATGTCTCATCTCTCTTCTTGTTTCACGTATTCAAGTTGCTGTCTGAGCAGTTCTTCACGAAGACATAAAATACTGTCAAGTTTTTTAGTTCTATCTCCTCCTCTTTCATTACTTGTGATTAAGCATGTGCTTTCCCTTCTTTTTAAGAAGTTGGGTGACCAATCTTTCCATGTCTTATTTGTTCTCGTTTTGGTTTTCTCATTCAAAAAAACGTGAAATCTTACTTTATAATGGCGATTTCTAAATCTAATAGTCTGATTTTCCTGTCGTGTTTTTCTATGTCTCGTCTCCCTTCTTGTTTCACATATTCAAGTTGCTGTCTGAGCAGTTCTTCACGAAGACATAAAACACTGTCAAGTTTTTTAGTTCTTTCTTCGCATCTTTCATTACTTGTGATTAAGCATGGGCTTTTCCTTCTTTTTAGAAGTTGGGTGACCAGCTTTTCCATGTCTTATTCGTTCTCCTTTTGGTTTTCTCATTCGAAAAAATGTGAAATCTTACTTTATGTTTTTGAATATAAGATCAATAATAAAAACTAATTTAACATTTACTCTTTTTACTGAATGGTTACTAACTCTTGAATTTCCATCGTGTAACGTAAACAATTTAGTTGATACTATAAAAACATATATTTGATAATATTTGGCAATAAAAATGGAAAAAAGAATTTCACTTATACTTGTCTATATACTCGAATAAATAAACAATATTTAAATGCTTTGAAATTTACTAGGATATACTGACATATTTATATATAAAGTCAAAGAGAAGCCCTTGTAAAGTCTGGTCACTGCATCATTAAACGATTAATAGTATATTATGATATAGTGTGTAAGAGGGCCTTTAAAGCACGCCCAACATATTTCAAAACACGACGCGCGTTGTTTGTGTTTACTTTAATGTCACTGTCAATTTTAAAAAATTGTCAGATAACTTTTTGAAATGGAGCTAATTGAAAGTGAAGATGAGTTATTACCATTAACACCACCTGAGATAAGAGACCTGGTGCGAGATGTGGAATTGAATTTATTACCGGATAAGTCAATATGAACTCACATACAGCAGATTCATGGAATGTAGGATCTTTTTCTGAAAATGTGCTGATTGCCTATTTTTCCGATCTTTCAAATAAAACAACATTATGGTCTACCTATTCGATGTTGAAAGCTACCCTGAACATAAAAAATAACATTGATTTTGCAAAATATCTGAAGTTACGAGCTTTTTGAAACGGCAGTCAGATGGTTTCCTTGGAAAAAAATTCCGAGTTTTTCAATTCAATTCAATTTTTTTTATCAGAAGCCCCAGATGAACTGTATTTGAGCACGAAGGTAAGAATATACTGAAAATGATCTATTATGGAGTAAAGAATATTTTTCAATTTATATTTTAGGTTGTACTTATTGTTGCAGTCGCTGGGGCTTGTAAATGTGATGAACTTTTGCATATGAAAACGGATGGTATAAACGATATGGGGGATAAATTGCTAATTATGCTACCAAAAGATCAAGATCTTTTGTAGTAACGGAATATTGAAGCGTTTACAGAAAATCTGCAGCCTCCAGACCCTGGAATTTGAATAATGGACGTTTCTTTTGTAAGTATGCTAACGGTAAAGCACACCAACAATTCATTCACAAGTTCGTTAAAATGCCAGAAGAAATTGCTACTTTTCTGGCACTAGCCCATGCAAAAGAATATACTGGGCACTGCTTTCGCAGAACTTCGGCTACGTTGCTGGTGCTTTCTGGAGGGGACATAACAATGTTGAAGCAACATGGGGGATGGAAGTCTTCCGCGGTCGCGGAGGGTCGAACATCGGTAATACAATATTTTAAGGGGTTCCGGAGCATCAAGTAGTGTGGACAATAATATTGTTAATTTTACGAAAAAGGAGGGAGTTCAATTGTATTAAATAATTGCTCACAATTCACCATTAGTATTTCTAATAAGTAAAATTTTCCTGTTGCAGTTTGTAGTTGTAATTTAATAAAAGCAGTTTTGTGTAATTTTCATTAATTAAAACTCCATCAATTTGTGTATGATAGTAGTATCATTGTCAATTTTGATTATAAGTTTGATTTAAATTATTATCTGGAACGTTGCATAGCAACAAACTTTTTCTGCCTAGGCAGAAAAAGTCCACCTTTTCTGATTAGTCAGTAAAAATACACCTTTTAAGCCAGTCAAGTGTCATTAAGAAGCCGCTTTTAATGTTATTTGGAGAAAAACCATTTTAAGCACGCTGCAGCGTGCGATAATCGTTGATTCTGATGTATGCGTAATAAAAAGTAAATGACACATTTGCCTATTCAATAATACAGCGAATAAAGTATAGTACGAAAAGCATTAAAAAAATCTCAGAATACAACAATCGTTTTATTTGAGGTCGACACAATGTTGGTTTATCGCTTTGCTTTACCTTTAATTATTATTACAGTCGTCTTCACCAGGATTTTCCTTATTGTTTTTTCCCACTTTAATTGGATTTTCCTCACTGTATTTTACAATAATCTGAAAATGTTTTGTAATATTAAATTAAAACTTAAATTTCCTAAACCAATTATTGTTTTTAATTTATTTTAGATGTTATACATAAATCTCAGTCGATTTATCATTTTTATTCTATGGAGCTCCATCTATAATCATTCCATTTAACTTACCATAGGCAAATTCCTTCTGTGTAATTATTGTTACATTTTCACACACGTCTATATGTTTTTCACCCGTAACTGCGAAAAATTAAATAAAATAATATAATTTTAACTAATGCATACCTACGGTAATAGTGTACTATTAATAACGTAATTTATTTAAAAATCATTCTTGTTTAGGGAGGATACTATCGGATTTAAATAATGAAGGTGAACCATTTACTGAAAGACTGATTAATTCTAGTAGTTCTTTCTCTGGCCCATCGATAAGTACATATGCTGGCTTTACTCAGCCAGTTTTCATTGCCTCGGTCTTGCTTTTATTAACATTCTTCTTCATGTCTTTTTTCATACCATCATATATGTGTCTTAATGTTTCTACTAAAATGAATGTCTGTACTAAAATCACACTTATTTTTAAAAGAAACAGTAAAAATCAGGTTCTGTGATGGGGCTATAAATATACATACATATTACTAAAAATGTTTTTAATATCCACAATTATATATTGTCACGACTAACAACCGTCCGAACGTTTTTGTGCTACCCTATAGAACTAGCCGCCGCGTCGTGCCGCTCGCTTCTCTGACCTCTGTCTGTATCGCCCGGCGGCCACAGTGTTAAGGTATCGTGCAGTGGCTGCATGCAGCGGTCGCTGCTTTCGACGGAGAGACTCCTTATTCGGAATTACGAACAAGTGGTTCATCTTGTGCGACGCAGCAGTTCGCCGCACAAGATAAACCACTTGTTCGTAATTCCGAATGAGGAGTCTCTCCGTCTAACACAGCGCCCGCTGCATGCAGCCACTGCATGCGTCCCACGCACAAGCGAAACCGTTAGCTGCCCTATGGAATGGTTGGCCAAAACTATTTTTTTATTTGAATCTGTTCGATTTAATTTGAAACTGCAAATTAAGTAGTTGGATGTTCAATTATTTTAATATTTTTATTTTTTAGAACATTTATACAGGGTGTTAACATTAATACAGGATGTTAATTAAGTATCTGGCCAAACTTCAGGGGGTGACTCCTTGATTCATTTTAAGGTTAAAAGTTCCTATAAACATGTGTCCGGAAATGCATAGTTTTCAAGATACAGGGTGTCAAAGTTTTCTCTAAAAAACTTTCTTTTCTGTATATCTCAAAGACCCTTTGGCCGATTTTGTTGAAATTTGGCAGTGTTGGAAACTGTGATAGGACGCTAAGTTAGCACTAATTAAATGATAATTATGACCTCCAGTGGCTCCCCGAGGGGTAGTCTCACGAATAAAAATGACTAACAAATGTGCGCCACTAATTTTTATCAAAATTATTATTTTTTTTTGGCTTAAGCAACTAAAAATATAACTTTTTAGAATTTTTGATACATTTTTGTATTTGGGATTTGCTAAGAGTATATCCTTTTTTCTATGTACGGCAATATATTTGGTTTTTAACTCAAATAAAAAAGGGCGTAGAATTTCGGATAAGGTTTTCACTTCATTCTCAGGACAGTTTGTTTTTTCAACCAACTTTCTTATCAATTGCTTTCTCGTCGCATCCAGATTTTTTGCCGGTTGTTCAAAATACAACAAAACCAAATCCCTACGACTTAAAACAAGAGCTATGAAAGCTCCTAAAAAAGATTTTTTTATTCCAATAGATAGTATAATCTTATATTATTTTCAAATTGAAATAAATCCAAAAATAAACTTTTGCTCATTTCCTGTACCTCTAAAATATTTAGTTGAAAAAATATAAAATATAAATAAAGTATCGTTTATAAAAAATATAATTTTTCCATTTTCAATCTTATTTCATTAAATTTCAATCTAGCTATTCTTTCCATCGATTGTAGGTCAATAGCACTAGCAAGATATAGCAGTTTGTCTTGTCATTTCCCACAATTCCGGAAGCTATTGATACCACTTGTTCTGTTTTTGGAAAAGGATTGAAGGGTGAGGGTGAACGAACCACTCAATCAGTTTATGAACATCTGTTGTATCCATTTTTATTCGTGAATCCCTAGCGTCAACATGTTGCTCCGCAGCTTCTCAAAACTTTTCGATTTCCTCACAGATGGTATGGCATGCATTCCTTGTATCCATTTGCATATAACACTGTCTTGAGTACTGCGACCATGAGAAATTCCGCCTTGTACG
>MU182845.1:0-21906 GCA_016904865.1 Pissodes strobi
TATTTTTTATGGTGCCAATAACACAACTTTTGTCTAGGCTTATATTTTCATAATTTATCCACTTTCTTCTTAAACTAATCATGCTCTGATACCTTCGCTAATTAATATTAAAGTATATATTTTTAATTATGTTAAATATTCGAGAACATACTTATAAAAATATTTTTTTAATACTACTTATAATATAGCGTCCCTTAAAGTGCCAATAACTGTACTGTTTACCCTACCTTCCTTTGCCTCTGTTAAACTAAAAATAAAAAGAAGATTTTTTAAGGTAAGAGCCCTTACATTATTTTGCATTTGGTAAAAATTTTGAAAAATTATTGAGTACATACTTTGGCTCCGCACGACCTCAAAATTTGTACGTGTACATTAATTTGACAAGCTGTTTCCTTCCTTATTTTTCCAGATATCAAGATGATAAAAATATACACTTATGCAGAGAAAAAAGGAGAAGTCAAAAATTAAAAAAAATAATTTTGGCATTTTTTGCAAGACAGATTTGTTTAAAGCGCTGTTTATAAGTTTTTGTTCGTGTTTAATTTTATGTTTTTCTTTCGGTTTCGGCTAGTTTTGTGGTAAATGATACTTAGTGTAGTTATGCCTCAAAAGTGTTGTATTCCTGACTGTAATGGAAACTATCAAAATGGGCCTAAAGTTCATGTTTTCGGTTTTCCAAAGGACGTAAGTTTACGACAAAAATGGCTAAAAGCTATACCCCGAGATAACTTTGAGCCCACAAACACGAAAGTATGTGACGCTCATTTTCCTGAAGGTAGTATAATAAAAAGTACAACAATTCAATATTCAAACACTGGTAAGTTTTTACAATAGATTGTCTAAAACTACTGCTAACAGAAGACTCTATACCATCC
Source organism: Pissodes strobi (assembly GCA_016904865.1). Classification (NCBI taxonomy): domain Eukaryota; kingdom Metazoa; phylum Arthropoda; class Insecta; order Coleoptera; family Curculionidae; genus Pissodes; species Pissodes strobi. The sequence continues at coordinate 876 of MU182845.1, forward strand.
ATCTACTATGTCAAAATACGGCCAAGTAAAGATAAAGCACAAAAATATTGCAGAAGTAAATTTGTCAAAAGCCCTTGAATAAGCAAAATTGAGTTTGAGGAGCACGAAAAAAACATACATTTTGATAATTTTGGGGAGTTTATTGTAAAATTTTCTACATTTACTAACCCAAACTACCAAAAGATTGGTTTTCTGTCCAAAGTTTCTCCCAAGAAAGTGAAAGATCAACTATTTTTAAAATTGGACATATACAATTACACATGGCCCATGCATGAAAATTGCTTTTTCCAAATTAAAACTTCATTGTCTCAATTTTTAATAAACAAATAATGCTCACTTTCAGGATATCAAGGATGTATTTCTTTTAATTACATATTTAGGTGGTTATTGTTGCTATATTACGTTAAAAAAGCTAAACTGTGACAGCTTTAAACAAAAATTGGTATATGACGTGCTATTTATTGCCGAGGTCAATTTTGATCTCATTAATAAATTAAATCGTGGTGGACTTTCATATCCCCAAGGACAAGTTATAAATGTTGAATCTGTGACTTACATCATCTTTAATTAGTTAACAAATGAATTTGAGGACATATTTTTTGAAACTTATGATAAAAGATCGTTCATGTTTCACTCAATTTGGGAATATTGTGTTGAACAAAAACGTGTGTCACATTTCGATAATTGCCCTAATCATAATGGAAAAGACGTTTTAGAAATAATTCTCAAATGGTTTTCAGAGGCCCTCTTAAAAAAATTTGCGCTTAAAAGAGCGACCAGTTAAAAAAAAAAACGAAATAAAAAAAGAAAACTCGATACATTAACGAAGTAGGCCTATATACCTACCTATACATGAATAAATATTTTTTATAACTAAATATATTTCTTTTAGGACCTATTTCTTTAAAAGTTTAAAGTATTTTCATGGCTTGTGTGCTTTAATATATGTATATAGTTTTTATACCTAAACACTCACTTAACCACTATGTCGGCTGCATAACATACATACCTACATTATACCTACTAAAGTATAATTTTTATAGATATTTTTTATTACTTTAAATTATAATAATTAAGATAAGGTGTGGAATAGTTCAGTATATGTAATTACGCGTAATAACATTCTTTTCAGTAGTATAAAAAAATGTATATCCTAAATTTTGGCGCAGGTTACAGGTTAGTACTACACCTAGTATTAAACTCAAACTTAATTTTTGGGATTTGTCAAGAAGTCTGTCATATAGCTAGCGTTTTTTAAACTAAGTTGACATTGATAGTATTCATAAATATTAGCATATGTATCCCTTTATATGATTAAAATTGTATGGCCTACATGTATGACGTCACACGACAAGCACTAAGGCCTTGTTATTAAGTGGGTATTGCCTAAAGGGTCGAGAGATAAAGCGACGCCATGACTACTAGTCTAAACGCATGTTTTTGTTGTTTATTATCAACCTTAGGGTTAGTACATGATTTTCTTGTACTTTTCCTTCCTAGTTGTTTTTGAGTAAGTTTGAAATATAAAACAGGCTATTACGGTTCTTTTAGTTTAGCCGAGATATTAATTGCGTGATTCCATTAAAATTAATTAAGTTGACATAAGATTACTTGCTATTAAAAATGTGCTAAAATAAACCAAGCTTTCAGCAATCCCTATTTTATATCTAGATGGTCTCGATAAAAGGCGAGCGTTAAGATAACTATATAATATAAGAGAGCGAATTTTCTGACGTGAGATAATAACGAAAAGGCAGTTATCATAAGGGATAAGTTATTTTCAAATCCAATTTGGTAAATTTTCGATCCTAAGCTCAAACCTTCGTGTTCAATTACCTAAAACGAAAAACTCTGCCGAGAACGAAAAGAAAAAACAGAAGGGCAAAAGTAATTTTGCCTTCTACTTCAAACAGGTTGAGAGGTTTGTCCTGCACTTCTTTGGGTCTTTCCTTTAAATTTCAGTCTTATGCAAATAAACCCGAAAAAGCTCGTCAATTTCGTCTGTTTTGTTGTCAAGCAAGTTTGTTTATAAAGAGTTTTTCCATATGATTGAACTAAAATAACAGACAGGCATTATTATTTAAAAATATTTACTTTACAAATCGTGTATTTTACAAGTTTGATAACTTGGTGATATACTGAATGTCTGGCAATTATGGTGCGATATTGGCACACCATAAAATGCGTCTATAAGTAATCCTTTACTTTACAAATCGCTGCGCATTTTACAAGTTTGCTAACTGGTGTTATGCTGAATGTCTGGCAATTATGGTGCGATATTTACACAGCATAAACTGCGTCTAAAAGTAATCCTCATTCTTATTTAAACATATATCAAAAATTGAGTTGAAGGGAAGGAAATCAATTTTTTTAAATTACATTTTCTTTAGTTAAAGCCCGTAAAGCTCAGGTTTTTTTCTGTGAATTGTCAATAGATCTTAGTGTATTTTATAGGAGCAGATTTTGATATTTTGATAGGCGATTATAACATACGAGGTCCACCTCATTTGCAATGAGTATATATATATTTTTTTTCATATCGTGCTGATCAGTAGCGTATCCATAAACGGTAGGTATCTATTCACGAGTTGCTCAATAGTTTTAATTTACTTTTTTCTGTTACTTTTTCTCTGAAATAATGTCAAATACAGTATGAAAATAAAGAAAAGGCGTTTTTTTATATAAAAATGCAGAAATGCTTGGTTCTTAAGATATAGAGTGCAAAATAATTTTTAGATGCATGTTAATTTTTTTGTTCTAATTTTACTAGAGAATCATTTTTTTTTTTGAGAAATATCACATTTTAAACGCGCCCGTTATGCTTAGTTGTGCCAGCCGATATGTTTTTTTAATTTTTTTGATGTACTCATATATTTCTTGCGAACTTTGAGTGAATCCATTGACCATAAAAGTTCTGTTAAACGAGCGTTAATTGCCCGGGTAACATTATAGTAGGTTAACAAGATAACGTTGTTCTCAATTATGAAGATTAATGACGCGTTAATAATTATACCTACTACAAAAGATATCGCCCGAAAAAAGAACTACTAATGATAATCCTAGTTCGCCATATTTTAAACATTGGTTTATCCAGCAAAAGGAAATTTTGAGAGGATTTTAATTCCTTGACACCCTTTGTACTCGCAGTGCTTCTAGCATATAGGCGAGTTAAGCAGGAATAAAACGGGCGATATACAGTTTCGAAGTTTCTTCATATACAAATAATAAACCTAAAGCCTTTGTAGCCTCCCGAATAAGATTTGGTTATATCTAAATATTTAATAACCCAAGTTATGTCGCTTATTTAATGCAAGTTTATAAGCCGTATTAAAATGCATGGACGGTGCAATTCGCCCCGTTATATCCAGCTTAAAGGATGAATGGAATGGGCAGGACTGTTCCCGAATTTTGCGAGGCTTCTTTTAGGATATTATGGCTCGTTGGCCAAATTAGGTTGAAGAAATTTAGTAAATGAACTTTTAATCTTTCGTAACAAAATTACAAATATAAAATTGTAATATTATCACCAGTTTAATAACATCAAATTTAAGATATACAGGGTTGTTTTGATAATGTAAAGGCTTTAAAAGTAAAGGACATTTACCAAGAAAAAGAAAATAAGATAAACAAAAGACATAATGTGAAGATTTTAGTATATTATATCTTGAGTTAAGTAAACAACGCAACCTAAACACGCTAATGTATCTAAAAAGAAGAGAAATAATAAAAAAGAAACGCGTTTAAATGTAAAAACAAAAATAAATATAAATAAATGTAAAAAGGTATTAAATATTATCGTTGTAAAATTCCTCTAAACTATAATAAACTCTACCATTCAACATTTTACGTACTCTCCTCTTAAAAGAGTGCAGAAGATTGTATCTAAATTAGAAGGTAAATTTGTATGTTCTCAGATCTTTTGGCCAGAGTCAAACTAGGAATTGGCAGAGGTAAACTAAGATTTTTTTATAGCAGTGGCACACACACTAAAGGGAGATCCTATGGCGCCCGACGAGCGGTGTGTGTGCGAAGATGCCGTTTTTCGTGACTGTCTGACAGGCGTTGCCAGAGGCGGGATGAGGCCGGCCAAAATCTGGGAACATCTGCCGTGAAAGTATCTGTAAAACCGAGATATCTCGGCCACATGTCTGTGATATTGCAGACTGTCCAGATTCCGGGTAAACTCCGGGTCGCCGACGTGACGCACAGCTCTCTTCTGAATGGAATCCAGCAGCTGTAGGGTGTGCTTTGGTGCGGCACCCCAGATGTGTTAGCAATACTCTAAGCACAGTCTTATTTGCGCTTTGTAGAGCAAGAGCAACTGTTGCGGTGTATACAGTTTTTTGTTGCGAAATAGCGCACCAAGCTTCAGGGAGGCTGATTTTGCGATGTTAGCAACGTGATCATGCCGGGACATATTGCTGTTGGCCGAGACACCAAGTAGTCTAAGGATGGAGGAATGGTCGATCCTGCGATAATGATGTCAGGGCCCGCCGTATTGGCCCTCTTTGTAAACGTGGCTGCTTGGGTCTTTACTGCATTGAACTGGGCCAAATTTCTGTCGCCCCAAGTTTGAACTTTCTTCAGGTCTTGATTAATTGCTCTAATCTGCTCCTGTCTGAGTTGGTCAAAGTATTGCGCCCTGAGGCCTGCCCGCGTTAATTGTGAATGTGTACCGTCTAATATTATAAGGTTCCTGTGGTACAAAATTATAATGATACTTAAACATAAGACAAACAGTCTGTAAAATGAACAAACCATAAAGACGATATTTTTTAATTTAAAATTAAAGGCTTACACGAGTCTCTATTGCCTGCACCACATTGAAATTTGACTTCTGTTTTTTGCATTACAAACAAAGTGCTGGGCATCCCTTATCTAAGTCGCAACCCAACAACACACTGGCTTATCTACTGAGAAACTGAGTTCCTTACGCCAATAGCCAAATTCGAAGACACTTATTGTTAGAGCGGCTCTTCATAAAAAATTTTTGCATCTTAGGCAATTTTCCACTGACCACTTAATCCTAAGAAAGTCAGCCCAATTATTAACTTAAGACACAAAGTGGACATTGAACTGAGCTATGAGATACACTCCTGTCAGTTGATTAACATGTGGAGCACTCTAAACTCATAAAAATCTTTTGACGGCGCTCTTGTCCCGTTAAATATGATCGTAACCATGAGTGGATCACACCCTTAAAACCCTATTGATAGACCCTTCGCAGGAAAATTATTTTTTATAACGCATGCATCATAATCAACGATTATCGCACGCTGCAGCGTGCTTAAAAGGATGTTTTTGTACTCATATGCCTTTTTTCGTTATTTCACGCCTACTAAGCAAAATACGAAACATCAACTTCCCGCATCCCTCTAGAAGCGGTGCGGAAAATGTCGATAAAACACCGCCTATTTCTACATCATTTACTGAAAAATTGTATTTATAATATGAAAGTTTTATATTTCTAATATACCTTTGCATAATAATAATATAAGAAAGTCTCGTAATTTTATGAAAATTTTAATTTTGAAAGTATAAATTTAGTGCATTTGATATGTACAGTTGGCATCTCCGAAGAGCTGCTGCTACGCTTTTTCACATGACATCCAGGATTTCCTGTAAGCCAGCTGTCTTTTCTATATAATAAGAATGCATTTACCAAATTAAAAATTATTATTGCAATGGTTTGAAATTGAAGAGGGATTCATAAACTTGGCGGTGAGTATTCCGTTTGCCGACGGGATTGACGTTTACCGACTGCCGATGCCGGTCGTAGCCACAAAAATTTACCTTTCATAAACTTGCCGTTGCTGTGCGTCGTCCGTCAAAAACGTAAACAAATCTTAACCTATAAATTTTGCCTAATAATTGTTATTGTTAATAGGTGCTCATGTACTGAAATTGTATTTAGAATGGACAACTATGATGGCCAGAAGTATTTATTAGGTGCATTAGGACTTATTTTCTGTTCTTGAACTTAGAATGCGTCAAAACACGGCCTCGCGTGGATTCAAAGTGAGACTTATCAACAGAACTAGAAAATTATCTGGAAGCTGCCAATATTAGAAAAAAAAATTAAAACATGGGATTCTGAACAGTATTTTAACTATACAAGAATGACAGAAGTTATTATCAAAAATATTTTCCAAGGGTATGGTACAGGTATGTGGATGACATTTTCGCGATTTTCGACACAAAAACCGCTAATATCGAAGATTTTGTAACCAAACTAAATAACCGCTTCCCCACCATTAAATTTACTTATGAAGTCGAGAACAATGGCAAACTTCCATTTTTGGATACTTTAGTGATTAGGAACGATAATAACACACTAGAATTTGATATTTATAGAAAACGTACTGCCACTAACCGATATATTCCTAATGACTCTTTCCACTGCGACCAACACAAATTGGCCAGCTTACATTTTTTGGTACACCGTATGGTTAACTTTCCTCTCAGTAGAGAAAGATTTAATAATGAAAAGGAGACAATTAAGAATATAGCGAAAGTTAATAGTTTGAATACTAACTTAATAAATAGGCTAGTTAATAGGCATTTGTTTAGAAAGACCATTCGTGATTCCACTTCTTTCGTCAATCAGGACGAAAATACAAAATATGTCTCGATACCATATAATCCTCAGTATACTAGAGGACTTCAAAAAGTCTTTAAGGAAGTAGGTTTTAAATTAGTATACCAAACTCAGTTCAATATTAAGAAATTATTAGGTGGTCCAAAGGACAAAATTGAAATATTAGAAAGAAGTGGAATATATGAAATTGGATGCATGGATTGTAACCAAAAATATGTTGGGCAAACTAGAAGATCTATACAAACGAGATTCAAGGAACACATAGCTCATTTAAAGTATGGTAGAACAGAAAATTCAAGTGTTGCCGAGCATGCTTTTGATAACAATCATAGAATAACAATTAAAAATTTAAAATTAATTCATAATATAACTGATAGGAGATTATTAGACGCATATGAAAGTATGGAAATTATTAAATGTAAGAATAGTTTAAATAGAGATAGAGGGCCTATTCCGTATAGTCCATTGTATTGGTTGATCAAGCGTGACTAGTGGGATTCCAGGATTGGTTCCGTTGGTTCCGCTTGATTAAGCAAACATTTAATATAAAAGCGAATTAGGTAGAGTTTTAAATTTAGTTTTAATCATCTCCTGATGATGCTAACATGGTTAGCGAAACGCGCGTCGAGTGCAATAATTCTGTTTCGGTATTGTGGATAAAACTCCGTTTTAGTGCATGTTGCCGAAGGTTCCACACCCCAACATAGATCAAAAATACAAGGAAGAATACGTAAGCAGTATAGATCCGATGGTATCTCATCTGAAGAACGGCTGGTTTTAACCCTACAGTAAGCCAATTATTTAATGAAAATAGGTGAAAGCCTTCAAATAAAATTTTGTTTCAGATATTTGTCGCAAGGGTCTATTATGAATGCTCTAGCATGGACCTTCCATATAGGACTTTCACCGGTTCATTCAATCATTCATGAAACATGTGCAGTTCTGTGGAATATTCTAAGTCCTGAATATCTTAAAACTCCCGAGTCTGCAGAAGAGTGCTTAAGTATTTCTCAAGGATTTCAGAATAGATGGAATTTCCCTCATTGCTTTTCAACAGCTTCGTTAGCAACTTGGCATACTTCCGGAGGAGTGCAACTTAAATCAATATCGCTCATTTTTGTAATAATGAATTTATTATAAAAAAAAAATGTACAACAAAACTTCAAATCTTTGTCTAAACATAGCTGCCATTATTTTACTTGTTTATTTGCAAGAATAACTATTCAAAATGATAATAATGTAATTTTTCTATTAACTTATACATAATATTATGATGATTGCTGAAAATTATTAAAACGTAGATAAATAGAACATCTTTATTTTTTAATAGGTAATTTCAGTAGCAAAATTTGCAATTTGAGTTTATATTTTGATTTTCATTAAAAATAAATCTTCTATTTATCGAGAATAATAAGTTTTTGTAATAATGTTAATCCAAAAGTTCCATTGTACTATTTTGCAATAGAGCACCTCAAGTAAAATTTTGTTAATGGAAGTGGATTTTGAATTTTTGTTCCTATTTGATAGAAAATAATGAAACAAAATACCTTATCATTAATTATATTCTATTTGTCGAATGTAAGGAACAAGGAACAATGAATTAAGTAAATTTATATTTTTTCCAGGACAAGCATTTGATAGTGGACAATGAATATTCCAACAGCAAAAATATATAATAATATTAACATACGTTATATCGAAAAAGGTCTCGTGAAAGCAGAAGCACCTAATCCTGTCGATCGATCATCAACTCTTCCGAGACAATAACGTGGAAATGCAAGTTCTATAAAGAAAAATCACAAAAAATTACCTAGGCAATACTTAGTTTAGTATGTACATTTAGTAATATCTAACCCAATCAGCACCAAAAAAACTACAGCCAATATAATGAATATTTTAGCAACTTTCTATTGTAAATTTTATCAATAAATTAACCACTACTTTAATAAAATTTTAAATATTTGGAAGTATTTTATGTTATATGATTATAAATGAGATGCATATATATCTATTTTCACAATGCATGAATGATTTTTATGAATCTAGGACTGTTTTTCGAATAACAATTTTCCGAAAAACAGTTCTTCGAAAGACAGTTTTTCGAATGGACAATTATTCGAATGGATAATTATTCGAACGGATAGTTTTTCGAAAAGACAAATATTCGAAAGGACCGTTTTTCGAAAATATTAAATTAGAGAAAACATAAAGATAATTTTAACGTAATTTAATTATCATTAGGGCTTTGCAAGGCTCTCCGCTCGCTTCGCTCGCTACGGGGGCTCAACAAGAACTAACCAAGTGCTAACCAAAACTAACCCAAGGCTAACCCAAACTAACCCAAAATTAGGAAAAAAGGTAAATTAATAAAAAGCAATAAACAAAACATCTGTCGCGACCGACGGGAATCGAAACCGCAGCGCCGGCGCCGGAATGACAGGCAAAAACGCTACCTTCTACACCACCGAGGCGTTGCAGAAACTTTTCTAAAACGGGAAAAGGAACTAACCCAAACAAAATTAAAGATTCGAAAAATGGTCCATTCGAAGAATTACACATTCTTAATTGTCGATTCGAAGAATTGTCTTTTCGAAGAACTGTCCATTCGAAGAAATGTCGTTCGAAGAACTGTCGTTCGAATAATTGTCATTTGCAAAACCATCCGGATTCAGATTTTTATAACTTACATGCCTCTAAAATAATCCTACCTATATCTTGATTGGTGACGAACGGGACAACTTTAAATGTAACGAGACAATGAAATAGAGGCCTGCAACATGAAAAATGAGGCCCATAACATAAAACAATATAAGTAATTGGCTTTTTGAACCAATAAACAAATACAAAATCGGCCTTCGTACACATAAATAAACAGAAAATATGCACAATCCACTCAGAAATTATCTTCTGTAGCTCCTGGAAACTTGAAGAATTCAATCGTAATTTAGAAATATTCAAAAGTTATTGGTTTTTTGAAAAAATATGCCAATATAGACGGAACACCAATCCCCAAAAAATCATTATCTAAAATTAGAAAAATAAAAAATAGAAATATCATGCCTGTATAAGTTAAAGTTAGGTTATTATAAATGTTAGTTTCATGGTTTCAAACTGCTGAGAGAAAGGAAAAATTAATATCCCTAGATAGCCGTCGGTATACTACTAGCGTATTCCTAGAGAACAAAAGCAATAAAAAACTATTTATATACCCATATTATTGTAAACAATATCATTTTATTTTATATTTACTTAATTCGTACAAAAAATAATATACAAAACGCTTGCGGGAACAATGTTCCCGGTTTCGCTCAAGGCAGCGCTCGCAAGCTTGCGCTGCTAACCTGCTCAACCGGGAACATTGTGTTCCCGTAATTGATGTGTAAATAACTATTATGATGCGCCTACTTTTTTAAAGGTCGATATAGAAACATTTGATTTACCTTTTTTACCTAGCTATTTACCTCGTTAAAATTACTATATGTCAAAATGAAGGAACATATTTAAAAACAACATCGCTTTATTCTAAATAGTAACTACGTAACTCAAAAAAATTAAACATTTTTGAGAATATGATGAATTCGTAATAAAAAAATAGCGTATGATAAATATACGTGTATGGGTTGACTTACATGTATATATATGTCCCTCTTATACACTTATATCATAATATACTATTATAGTCTAATAAAGTTTTGTGGTTTTATAGCCTGATTAAAATAAAAAACCAGACCAAATTGCCGGAGAATAACAGTGGCATCGAGAAATATCCAAAATTGTAAATGGTGAGGGTAAAATTGTTGGCAGACTATTTTAAATTTTTTAGTAACTTGAATGTGTAGCAACGAGTACTTAAATTTCTGTGCTACTTACAACTACAACGCGCCTTGCTTTGGGGAAATATCTCAAAAACAAGTGAAAATACCTAAGAGAAGTGGTATTTTAAACTATATTAAACCAGACAAAGAGACTCATATCGCCGCGGACAAATTGTACTGCTCAGTTTGCAGCAAAATTATAAGAAGAAGTTTATTTCGTATTTAAATTTATTCATATAACTATGAATATTTGTAATAATTTGGTGCACTTTGAAATACTTCGATTATCTAATTTTATTATTCCTTTTAAAAGGAAAGGGGGCGAAGGAATTTGAAGGTATAAATTAAACCCAGAAAATTCATTTTCGATGTTCCGTCATAGGGGAAAATACAAGAACATGAAAAAACTGCATTATATGTTGCAAAAAAGATTAAAACAAAGTTACCGGGCGCGAAAAATCAACAATTAATTAAACGGTCTTTCCAAGCAGCTTCCAAAGACATTGAAGAACAAGCTGCATTCAACGAAGAATTATGTCAAGCGTTAATAACATCCAATTTGTCTCTCTGTTCCAAGTGATAGAACTTCAAGTCATAACGTTGATTCCTTACATTTAGGCAAAAATAGAAGAAATAGGAAATAAATATTGTCAACTAAAATAAAATCATACAGTGGAAAGTTTGAACTTAACCTTGAATCGCAATTATAAATTATTGTTAATTAAAGTATAAACTGTTATGATTAACCTTGTTGACAATTCAAAACAATACTCGAATTAGAAGTCAAAGTTTGGTATAAAAAGCTGTGCAGCAGCCCATACCGGCAGACTTTGATCTCCAGTGCGAATTACCGAAAGGGAAAAGCCCCTCTGGTAGATCAAAGCTCTCACTTTAAAAAAGACCTATCAGTGGGAATTGCCGAAAGGGAAAAGCCACTCTGATCAGGCACGCCTTAAAAGTGAATCAGTGAAAATTAATAACGCCATAAGGCAAAGTTCTGTTTAAATTAACTGCAAATAAAAAGTAAACGACGTAACCTAAAACTTTCATCCACCAAACAATCGATCCGCCCTTCTGGCGCCCTTTTTTTTGCTATCCGTCAATATATAATTGTGACAAGTGGTGGAGGAAGCCGTTTCGACCCCGTACACAGGACCAAGGACTCGTCGAGGAGATACGCTTTTCCAGATGGATACCTGATCTAGCTATGAAAAAAAACATTTTGCATCAATCCAAGCCGTCCATATTTTTTATAGCCGTGGTGACCCACGACATTGTTTTCTGTACCAGTTTTCTTTGAGATTTTTTGGCAATCATGAAAGTTGCCTTCTTGACATTTTGGTGAAGTTAAGAGTCATTGCCTTCTAATTATTTAAATCCGTCCTCGAATGTCAGATAAGATAAAATATAGTCTACCTTCTAAGAGTCAATCCGACACGCCAGCTAAGGAGCCCACCCTACCTCACAGCAACACAGCCATCTTCTCATCATCAAGGAAATTAAGAAGATCGCCACCGGCATCCCCAATAATAAATCTAGAACAAGTTAAGATAATCTCATTTCTCGACAAGCCATTAGTGGAACCACCTAGTGAAAACTTGCAAATTTACCAAGAAAACGTAGCATCGCACAGCAGCACGGACGCTACAGAAGTCAGCGAACAAGACGAAGCACAAGACATCCAAACAGTACGTGACAACATGGTAAACACAACAATCACAGACGCTTTGGCTACTGCAAAGAAAGCTGCGATACTACAGTTTATTAGCCCACCTACATTTCATCCATGCAGATGCAAAGCCAACGATTTTATAAAATCATACGAAAGAACGGCAATAGCAAACGGATGGGATGATGCGTTAAAAATTGGATATTTTGAAACTTTTTTGGACGGAGCAGCAAATCTATGGTTCCAGGAATACAAGGCAGCAAACCAAAATAATGGATGGGTGGAATTACAAGCAGACTTTATCAGTGAATTCGAAGACAGAAATTATCAGACAGCACGTAAAAAGAGAGTGGAAGAAAGGAAGCAGTTAGACAATGAAACAGTAATAAATTATTTGTACGAGCTTAGAGTACTTTATCACGACTACAAGGCAAACGTGGACATAGAAGAGTTTTTAAGTATATTTAGCGAAGGGCTCACGGAAGACAACTATTATAACTTTTACTGGTTGACAAACCCCCCCAACAGCCAACCTCGAGACTTAGACGAACTGAAGGCGCTAGCAGCAACGATAGCCAAAGCACCGAGACGAAGAGAAGATAAAAGGCAAAACCATGAGCCAACAAACAATTATCATCCTATGAATACAAGCAATCACAATACTCAATATAACTATCGTCCTCCATATAACTATCGTCCTCCGAATGACATGAATAATACAAACTTCAATCATCCAAACAATTACCACAAAAATAATAATTATAATGCGAATATACAAAATAACCTCAGAAGGCAAGAAATGCCACAAAACCGCAATAGCAACTTACAGAGGCTCCCAACATATACAAAGAATGGTAACCAAAATCATTATAAGGAGGCCTACAGAAACAGCTATAATAACCAGAAATGCCACACCTGCGGAAAATTGGGACACTTCGCAGCAACTTGCCGCAGAAATCACCCAAAAGGCGGCGGATGGCTAAATTAAACACCCTAGTCATCCTAGCAGAGGGGACAAGGAAAAGAAAGGCATACTTTGCATCACAGTAAAATTAAACAATAAAAATGTCACGGCGCATATTTTTCGGATAACTTTTATTGCTAAACTAATTAGCTATTAATTACTCATTAAAACAACAATTTTCTTTTCTTACATGTAAGCACAGAGTGAGCAACACCTCCAGACTGGTATCAGGTGGACAAAACTGTGCCAGGAGACGAAGTGGACAAGTAAAAATAATGGATAAACTGTTGCAACCAGCCAGAACGTCTTGGATCGAGTAGAGACCAGTACGGACTGATTGTGACAGTGAAAAGTGTTACTATAAGGTTGAGTGCAAGATGTAAAAAATATAAACTCCGGAGGCCGTCGTTTTCTGGAGGGAGGGCATGTGTCAACTAACATAAAATCATACAGTGGAAAGTTTGAACTTAACCTTGAATCGCAATTATAAATTGTTGTTAATTAGAGTATAAACTGTTATGATTAACCTTGTTGACAATTCAAAACAATACTCGAATTAGAAGTCAAAGTTTGGTATAAAAAGCTGTGCAGCAGCCCATACCGGCAGACTTTGATCTCCAGTGCGAATTACCGAAAGGGAAAAGCCCCTCTGGTAGATCAAAGCTCTCACTTTTAAAAAAGACCTATCAGTGCGAATTACCGAAAGGGAAAAGCCACTCTGATCAGGCACGCCTTAAAAGTGAATCAGTGAAAATTAATAACGCCATAAGGCAAAGTGCTATCTAAATTAACTACATATAAAAAAGTAAACTACGTATCTAAATATTCAGCCAGATCAAATAATCTATCCTCCCGTCAGTATAATTGTAACAGCCCTTCAGGCCAGCTTGCCCTCTCTCTCTCTCTGCTGTTCGTGGTTAACATTTTCGCGAGGGATATCCCAGGGGGCTTATGAGATATGCATTCCCGAATATTTTGGTAATACTTACAACCTTCTATACTCAACCTGAAGTTAATAAACCAAGCCTTTTTACACCGAGTGTTTTTATCCATCTCTCCCAACTACCTATATCTGAGCTCCGTCTTCTGAACGAGCACAGCGCAACTACTGCAACGAAGTCAGGTCCATAGCAACAAGCGGTAGGAGCGTATATGTGACAATATTTTGAAGTTTGTGTGAATGAAACCACTGATATTTCCGGTCGGCACGTAGCTCATATACTGAATAGAGTGCTTAAGGATAAATTACCTAAGGCGTACTTAATAGGTTCAAAGCAAACAGAAAAGGCCAATTAATTCACAATATCACGCTTCGTTCCAGATGAATTGTCAATTTTTTTCTTCACGATGCTGTAGCTCACGAAATGCTTTTAATTTTTCTGACAGATGCTGCTTTCTACATGCCTATAAGGCTAGAAAAAATTTAAACATATTTTATTTGAATTTAATTCATGCGACATGCTTAGCCTACAGCATTAATACACGCGTTGAGTACATGAAAAACAAATTTTCTTACGTCATCGATTTAGTATCAGACGTGAATTGAGGAAATGCAAATTATCAAAATTTTATTGTGTATTTTTTTTAAATATTTTCACTTTTTTGTGCATATTGTTGACTAAAACTTCGCATATTTACGTGCATAAATAACGTATTTCAAGCGCATATTTGCCTAAGTCTAGTGATAAATGATATTATACTTATTTTAAGCAAATTCTTAATAATTTTTAAGAGGATTGATAATAGTAATATTCGGCCGTAATTCGGCGCATAATCTAATTTTCATTTATAATGCAAGGAAATTGCTTCGGCAAGTTTTAAGCGGGAAGGAAAAACTGTTGACGCCCAAGCTGCATATATTGTTTGTACTAGAATATTTAGTACTTCATCTGTCAGATTTAGAAACATTTTCACTGATAATCCATTTTTTCTGAAACATTGTTGTCTTTAATGCCAGGAATGATTTCTTTCAGGTCCTGTAGGTTAGTAGCTATACAATTTCAATAATTCAGTACTGACGTACTTAAATAAGTTCTATAGAAGAGGGAGAGGATTACTTGCGAGTTTTTCAGTTACTGTATTGTAATGTGATTAGTTAATTGCTTAACAACTGGTTCATATGCCTGGTTCACTCAGCGGCCTTAATATTAATAGGAGTGGATCGTAGAGTAGACAGTTGGGCGAAGGCGCCACTAATTTTCTAATACGAATATATCAATGATTTTTAAGCATTTAAATTAGGGCAGTATAATTTAGAAAAATATCTTACCATAAAATATTGAGTAGTGGGAAAAGAAATTGCATAAACTCAACTTGACCTGCTCAGATATAACGTGCACAACGTAAAATTAATTAGGTCTCAAACCTAATTCAGATTACAGTATCGCATTTAAATTAAAAATAAGATTCATTTTATTACGCATGCATCATAATCAACGATTATCGCACTCTGCAGCGTGGTTAAAATGATGTTTATGATGCGTCTACTTTTTTAAAGGTTGCTATAGAAATATTTGATCTACTTTTTTTACCTAGATATTTACCTGCCGTTTAAATTACTATATGTCAAAATGAAGGAACACATTTAAAAACAACATTGCTTTATTCTAAATAGTTACTACGTAACTCAAAAAAGTAAAACATTTTTGAGAATATGATGCATTCGTAATAAAAAAATAGCGTATGATATACGTGTATAAGAGGCCTAAGCCCTTGCGACTTACAAAACACTCCGATGCGCGTCGTGTTCTGAAATATGTCGCGCGTGCTTTAAAGGCCCTCTTATACACTTATATCATAATATTAGAATAAGTATCACCGAAATCATAAGATCATTAATCCTTAATCTTAAGTTACAAATCATTAATACTGCCTAGATCCTTTTTTTAATATTCCTAATTAAAATCTGAATTTTTAAAGTTCTGACTTAGTGACAGATAATTACAGAACGCCTTAAATAAAATACCTTAAATAAAGATTCATCCCCTAAGTAAATAGAATTATAAATTAATCTCATGACAGCCATAATGTCAGTGGACAAATAAGCAGGTAATAAAGAAATATTGAATCAAATAAATTAACCTGTGAAGAAAATATATAGTCAATGAGGATCTACAGGGGAAATAGAAGTGAGCTCAATTCGGTAATCTTCTTATGAACAAAAACCTAAAGTTGTAGTTATGTAAGCGTCTACTGCCATAAGGCTTACAGCAAATTACAGTAAGTGCGTGGCATTTAAGTAAGTATACGTAATACAAAAAAGTAAATCAGATAATTACAATAATATTAGCAAGACATTTGCCTACCAAGATAATATCATATACGCTAATGAAGAAAGTTAGTATTAATAATTGATCAAATAACGGCAATAGATACGATAAAAGGTAATAAACGATTAAGAGTCGTTTAACGGTAAGTACGATAAAAATAAAGTAAGTAATTAAGTTTGACCTACAGTAAGGGAGTAGCATTTAGGTAAATGTAAGTAATACAAACAAGTAAATGTTTTTCAATTATTGGTATATTAATATGCTGGTGCTTTCTAGGTTGGCAAATGGAGTTTTTAGTCCTTTAGCAAAACATGGTTTCTTGGTTTCCCTTTCAATTTTTCCAACCGGAAATACTATACATGTAGTTAAAAGAATATTGGACAATTCGTGAATAGGATCCCGGAAGTCGACCGTAGTATCTCAACAGACAGTGGCACATAGCTGGTAAAATATACCATAATTACCTTCACTGCAAAATACTATCCATACCTATATTTAGAAAACTTTGTAGGTTCAGATTTAGATATAAATTCACCTATAACGGCTTCATAGTAGTATAAAACAGCGCCGCCGTTGGAATAAACAATATTATCACTCTCATAAACATAACACACATAATCAATTAAAGTAGAAATGTACTGAGATACACGTGTGGGGGTGGCACTTTACATGCATTTGCAGATAATGCGATTCCAGCAAATTATTTAATTAAATAGTGTAAACTGAATTCGACAACATTTGTATTAAGATTTTTGTGGCAGAATTTGTTATTGGTGCTCAGGTCAGAAATATCTTTAACTTCATTATGAATGCACTCCAATTTACTGTTTTACCTCGATTTAATGATTCTCTTTGGCAGCACATAAATTATATTTGGTCTTTTCTAGCTCAGATGCATATATCTCGTTGTGACTGTCGGCATATTTCTGTTAATAACGTTCAACTCGTTCAATATTCACGTTTTTTTTTCTACATCCTCAACTTGCATTGTAGAAACCTTAGTTACTCAGTAAATGTAGAATCTCAGTAACTCGTCCTTTTATTTATCAGTGCTGTCAACACAATCTTGTTTCACCGTAAGAGAATATCCTCAAAGTCTTGAGTTCTACAGTTAAACCTTAAAACATAATATATGTCCCTTTTCTCTCCTTTCTTTCTTGCATCTTTTCATGACAATCTGGGTAGTAAATCTTTTCATGACAATTTGGGTAGTAAAATGGGTTTTTTTTTGAGACGGTAATTTCGCACAAGTCTCGCAACGTGCATGCTTTCATGAATCACAAGCAGCGCCAAAAACTTCATCCTCTTTAGGTCTAGGATTAAATATGCACTTTCTTTCTTAATTTTCTTGTATTCGTTGCCGGCTAAAGCCGCAGAGCTATGTTTGCTTTTTGAGAGATCGCCTTGTATCTTTTTGTCGTAGCATCCAGAGCAGCAAATTGCAAGTCCGTAAATGTATTAAAAACTATTTTATTTTTGATAAAACATTCCTGCAACTGCTTCACTGTGGATTTTCATATTCGATATATTCGTCGGAATTTTTCTTTTTCATATCGAAAGGATAGAATTCTAACTAATACTTCAACACTTGTAGACTCTTGTGCTTTCTATGATTTTCCATCACAAAATTCAATAAATTGTTTGTTTCATCCATTAACCTTTGATTTTTTGTATTATTTGACATTAAGTTTAATTCCCTAACATTTGAAACACGCAACATTTTCGTGTCAATTAAATGAATCAACTTGATATAATAATATGACGTACATTACCTTGCTAGTTCGGGCCAAATAATTTCAAGATATTTATTAATTATCGAAAGTTACGTGTGAAATTTTTACCGAATACTACAATCTAAATTATAATTTGCAATTTTGTTCTTGCTCAGTTAAGACCCCCAAGCCATCTCCACACTCAGACATTCGTGCAGAATGAGCTCTGCCACTCTCTAGGGCTGATAGAGCAACTATCTGTGCAAAGGTAAATGTCCCTCCTTCTGAAGGCCCATAACAAGTTCTCGTACCCACATTTTAAGATCTCATACATTTCGACCCCGAACACGATTACATAAGTCCCGAAGGTGAAAGCTTGCCTCGTTCCTATGATATCTCCATGCATACCTGCTCCAGTTTCACTACCCGTTTTAGAACCTATGAGTACCTGGCGATCCCATTAGACAAGAAGCAGCCAAAACCAAGAACCAATATCGGGCACGTAAAATCTACTCGACCTAACGTGGGCATGTTGTCCATCCTCATTAAGGGTTCCAAGCAATCATCAGTCACCTTCCTCCAGATCTAATATTTTCCATAGGTATCCGAGACCTGTGAAGTCTGTATGCAGCCCTTAAGGTCCCATGCTCCAGGAATAGATGAAGGGGTAGCAAGCTAATTAGTCTCTTAAGAGCTTTGGTTGCTGCTATCCTCATAGCACCTGTAATTTTTACGCATGCCGTCCCTGAACTTTGTCTAACAGTGCCCTAATCCTAACTGTTTGCGTACCGGCCTACCATACGATGATCCCATTGATGATAATGGGACGTATCACAGCCATATGAATCCAAGGAGGATCCTAGCTACTAAGCCTCACGTGCATCCAAAAGTTCTTTTACAAGCCCATAGAGCATTATTCGCCTTCTTAATGCTGTTGTGTGCGTGTTATTTTCCAGATCAACCTAGAGTCCAGTATGACCCCGATATGTTTGATGGACCCTTTCAATTCAAAGGTTGGCCGAAAAAGTTGATAGATGGAAGAATTTCTCTCAACGCTCACTTCCTCGTAAAGAGTACTGATTCCGGATTGACTCTAAGCCCCTCTCCCTGGCATCACCTCTTTAGCAGCCAAAGTGCTCGCTGCATGAGTATCTGCGCGCAGTCATCGATAATGATGACCAGATCATCGGCATGGTTTGAGTGAAAAACTTAGCCTTATTCAACTCCTGCGGCATGCTGTTCACTACTAGACACCGATGAGCACCATTTAAGTTCATTTAGAGTACTATACACAAAAACAATGTATTTGCTCTAAATTTGAAATTTCAAGTCAAATTTTTATATTCTAATATTATTTTCAAAGTTACTTATCTTGAGAAAAGAATTATAGTTAAAGTACGTCAATAACAAAGTTGCGCGCCATAAAATGTGAAACTTTTAAAATTATTATGACATTGCCAACATTAAAGCTGTCAGGGAAAACGAATGATTAAAATTAATATTGTACTTCAAAAAATCTCGGGCATGAATAGAGCTTTTAAATTGATAATTAATTTAGTTTTTGCCACCTCATTCCGGGTTAGGAAACAACAGCCATCTTACAAAAATTGGATGTTTAAAATAACAAAGTTTGCTGGGAAAAAGGAAAAGTTTCACTGCGGAAGCATCTTTTTTGCGCAAAAACTAATTGAAAGGACTACGAGTCGTCGAGAAGAATGCAAATTGTGTTGTGTGGTTTTTTTCTCGGTTTGAGGACCTAAGCACATTTGCTGTTTTTCTTTTTAATCGTGATAAATACAGGATTGCGATAAGGTTTGCAATGAAAAAATCGTGCTCTACATGTAAGAGGAGGAATATTAAATCCATGATTCAAAAATAATCCATGTTTTCATGAAAATATCTGCTATTCCGGTTAATAGGAAATAAATAATACTTCTCTACTATATCTAACTATGAGGTCTCCCTATGGACATTTTATGTTGGTGAACTTGGAAACAAATACCTTTGAAGAAAAAAACATGAAATAGCGCTAAGAATGAAATGCATTGATGCCAACCCATATCCAGGCACGTTTATCCCAGCTGTTTACGATATATGAACAGAACCTATTTTTGAGTGTAAATATGAGTGAAAAACTTATTTGAAGAAAGTAAATCTTTATATGACAGGAAAAATAGTCCAGAAAGGAAGAAAAATCCAAATCAAGCATTTTTAAATTATTTCAAACTGAATTGCACCAATTGCAGTGTAATACATTGAGTAACGCCATGTGCGATGAAAAGTTAACCGCGAAACTCTTCACAGAACAGCTACGCATTATTAATTTATCTCCTTTCATGTCCTTCCAGTTCAGCATTAGACAGCTGAACATAAATAACGTCATTTCCATTTTGTTCCATAATAATATTTACCATATCAGATTTATTCGTTATTGGGGCTAAGAAGATCGAACAATATACCAAACAATTAAATGAAAAGAAGAGGTTGGACTGATGTTTGTTCAAGAATTGTTCCCACTTACATTGCGGGTCTAATTGAAATAGCTTCTTTAAAATACCTTTTTAAAATAACGCATTAATTTTCGAGCCGCTTTGTGGCAATTTTTCGGAATGCAACATAATTCAGTTACTTTTATTTAGGTTGTAACTGGCCAGATTTTCGAGTTCGTTTATTCATTCACCGAAAGGCCAATAATCGGCCAGGTCGACAAGTTGCGGTACCAAATTTATTCAGTGAAATTTGGCGGAACTATGATTGAATTCAGTTAGAAATTTGCGTTCTTTCAAAAGTGAAATTATGTCTATTCGTGTTCTACCGCACGGTAGTCGAAATGGCGATCGAAGGTGGATTGCAGCGATTTACTTTTCTAATTTAAAGTCGATATTGGCTTGGTTTTCTTTCATGCAGTTTTCTTTTGGTGATATATATTGTCGTGTTGATGGTTTTGACAACGCGGAAACTAGGAAAGCGTTCCTAGCATGTTCTTTTAAATAAAAATGTCGGG
>MU182845.1:46906-66761 GCA_016904865.1 Pissodes strobi
CATAGCAACATAGATACAATACAAACAGACAACAAAATAAGCGTCAACAACTCAAGATTTATTAAACTACAATTTGTATTTATCACTCAATTTGTGACTGCATTTCTAAAAATCACTAATTTAGGAACAAATTGGTTATTATTTAATCGAACTTACTCAATAACTGCTTATCAATACGGAATTAAAACGCAATCAGAGACCCAATCTTAAAAAATAATTATTGTTGACATTGTCCACTGACAGCTTCATGTTACATTATATTCACCGACACCGGTCTCAGCAAGGCCACCTACGACCGTGGTCTAAGCCGCCTTGCGAACCCATTTATCTTTAATAATAATTAGATATTATTACTATAAAAAAGAGATGTTTTTGCATTAATTTGTCGACATTTGAAGAAAAAACAGCATATTTTATTTGGAGGAAAAGTTACTTTTCATGGCTTGCTCTCTATTACCAGCCTCGCACTCCGTTCGGCTGTTAAACACGAGCGCGCCATGAAAAGTATCACTTTTCCTCCATATAAAATAATATACTATTATAACCCAGTGACTGATTAGACTATATATCATATTAACATTTGACAGCTAGACTTTCTAATATAAGTGTCTATATACCATTTACCATTTAATATTGAACCAGTAATGTTGGTTAAGAATTATAGGTCTATCTGCCATATGCAATAAATCGCATTTATGATAACTTAGTAGTCTTTCTTTCTCGACCAACTCGCAGGGCGCAGACAAACACATCTTACTAAAAAGGTGAAGCGACTTCATAACACTAATTAACTTACAATGATAAACAAAACATTCTTGTGAGTGGGTCGCAAGATCACTCATTGCACAAAACGTCAACAGTCAGCGACAAAGCCGCGAGGCAGTCGTACTCGACTAGTTGGATGTGTGCTAAACCTGCATGCTTCGAAGCTATTTAGCAAGAAAAAACGGCTAAACTTAGCTTGAGTCTTTCACTAATTAACTTGTCGCATGCCCTATAGGCCAATTTTTGTAACCGCTCGCAAAAATAAATACCAGCTCGACCAAATAAAAAGGCAGGTTACGACATCACTTCCTTAATGGCTTAATCATACACTAAAGTAACACCTCTCATTTTAAATGATGTATTTTGTCTTTTGCCCATATAAGTTCTATAGGATTTAGTTCGCAATGATATGGCGGTAAGCGCAGCACAGTTACACTATATTTTCTAAGTCTGCTAAGTATATCTTCCACGGCATATTTC
Source organism: Pissodes strobi (assembly GCA_016904865.1). NCBI lineage: Eukaryota > Metazoa > Arthropoda > Insecta > Coleoptera > Curculionidae > Pissodes > Pissodes strobi. The sequence continues at coordinate 48,152 of MU182845.1, forward strand.
ATAAAACGATTTTTGTGTAAATTTGCTATGGTTAGTAGTTCTTTCTTTATCAAATTGGGTTCAAAATCAATACCTGTGTTAGTTAGCCAGTCGATAATTTCTTGTTTTCTCCAAGATGAAGTTGGTGTCTTCTCTATGCGCCGTGAATGTTATCCATAACCACCACCGAATCAGCCGGAACAAATTTTATCATTTCACCAAAATAGTCTTTGAAAACATCCGAATTCATGGCCTCATGGTCTCCCGCTCGGCACGACTGAAAAGTTAGCAAGCCTTCTTTTAAAAAACCCTCTTCGCTTCCAATGTGTGCAATTATTAGTATCTTCCCTTCTCCCGAAGGCACTTTAATAGCCGTTGACAGCTTGGCGGGCACTGGTTATACTTTTGTCTTGCCAAATTTTTTGTACTATATGACCTTCATTGATCCATGTCTCATCAAGATATTTTTTTTGCTCCCTGTGGTATTGCTTTACACTTCTCAAGTATGTTCATCGTCAGCAAACAATTTCACCGCTTTCCAGTAAAAGTGCTTTTCGATTATGCTTTTCCCAGTCAAAATACATATTTTTGAAAGTTGTCGATAAGAATTTTTTAGTTACCAGAAGAATAGTGTCATCTTGGCCAAGCTCCATCAACATTTTATCTAAGGTGGGTATTTATTTTTTAAAATAAAGAGAAGAAAAGTTCATCTTCGAATTACGCATTTGGTGTCTTCATCAAGGACTTTTGCTGGTCTTCCTGGAATTTTCTTGGGAGGTGCCACTTGACCTAATACCTTTCCCGCAATAATTTGGAGACGGTGGACTTTCAAATTCCAGTCATTCGGGAACATCGTTCGACAATAATTTTTTTACAGAGGGTAATCGTGTCACCATTTTATTAATATTCTTATAACACTATGGCGTAACAGCAAATACTAACATGTTTAAAACACCATTAAGAAGTATTTGTAATCTGTGCCTTTATTACCTGCCTCAATAGGTATGGAAAAGGACTACAGGGATTTGAAAGGATCATAAATGTATCCCATAGAGCAATAGTACCTCATTAGCTATGCAAAAGGACTACAGGGGTAAAAAGCTTACCTACGCATATGGACGATCAAAAAATTCAGCCAATTTAATATTCTATACATTTCTGAAACATACTATAGAAATAAAATTACTAAATAATGTCATTATGGATGCAAAACTGCTCGTGAATTTTATATAGAAATAAACTCTGCCAGTCGACCGCACCAAAATATGGAAAATTTGGCCTAGAGCATCTTATCCACAATGTCTTCTAATGAGTCGTAGTAAGTAAATTGGTCTCTATTGTTTGAAATTATTTCGGGAATTGGAACTATTTCAGAACAGCTCTATGGAAACCAAAATTACCTTGTTGTATGTCAGAAAACATATATCCTGTATCGATGTTGCGGACTGTTAATAATTGAAAAGTACAGGTAATATCTTCTGTTAATGGGGTTATTAGCATATAAATTCTTTGTTTTAACTAAAATTTAAAGATTACCAATCTGTTTTACTTTAATTTTCATATACCTTGTTGTCGAAGATAAATGTCAGTTAAGCAAGCCTATGATTAAACTCTAGAATAAATGTGTTAGGCTAGACCTGGCTGGAATAATACATATAACGTAATAGGTATATTCTAAGGTAGTGAAAAAATAACAACAAGACAGTAAAAATACAAAAATAATAAAGGTATGCAAACCAAATTAAACAAGATAAAATGAGAATAAACAGTAACAGTAAATCAATTCAAATAAGAGAAAAGGGTAATTTAGATAATACTTTTTTTACAAAATAGTAGTTATTGAAATTGCATGATTGATTATAGTGTAACTTGCTTTTGTTAATTGTAATCTAGTTTATCAAAAACAAACGGTATAGTATTTCTAGGCAACGAAGATGCGCTAGGGCTTAAAATAAAATATGGAATATTTCAATAAACCCTGAGCCTATTTTAATCGCTCTCTGACAAAGTTTAAATTTGAAATAAGATTATGTTGGAATATTCTTGGCGGTCTCTGGGCACTGGTGTAAACCGGTAGCGGTACTTTGCAGTGTCTCCCTGCTTCTTGGCGATTGATGCCTGGTATGTTTAAGGTCCTCGAATCTATGCTGTGATGTCACCGGAAGATGTCCTAGTTATGTGACCGCACGTGGTGCAAGGAGCATCAAAATATGAAAAAATAAATAGTTCAAGGCAGTTTGAGAATATATCAGCAATGTAAACTGCCCTGTCTCAATTTAAAGAGGAGCATCAGTTAATTCAGTTTCAGTTTTTGAGGAAGACATAAATAAAGAAAGGGAGTCGAAATAACTACAAGCCTATTAGACAGGAAGCTGATAAAATGCACAGAATAGAAGTAATTAATTTGAAATTAGTTAAAAATATCTCTTCGCCAATCATGCTCGGATATCTTTTAGAGCAAATAATGATGTGCAAATGAGTACTGGATAGCTAAATTGAAAGGCAATTAAATGGAAATCCGATAGTGAATTAAAGTTATTTTAATTACTTTCAAAATCAATCTGAGACGAAGATATTTTAATTAATTTAAAAATCTCATACAAGGATAATGATAAATTAAGCAAAAAATACAGAAAGAAATACTAAACGTATGATTTTTTTTCTCCCAGAGCCTAAAGTTAACTTGGGACGGTTGCACTTTTTTAGTATTGAAGTAGAAATAAAGAAAATACTGGTAGGTTTAAGAATAAGAAGCTATTAATTAAGATCACTTCTAATAAGATCAGATACAGCAAGCGATAAATAGCAATATTGGAGCAAGTTATATAGCCCTTCATTTAATAACTTCTCTATATTGCTCTCCTTAATCAATACACCCTATAGGCAAAGACCATTGATTCCCAATGAGAGTAAAAGTGCATACATCTTATAGCATTTTTAAGTTGTAACGTGACATATACAGTTGAATTACCGAGGTACTCTTTCACTGCCGATAATTTTTAAGAATTATAAAAATAAATAATTGATTATTCTGAACTGCTCAAGGAAGGAATTCCCCAGAATAAATGGGAATCAGCCGCACCAAGTAAGGAGAGTTGAGCTCAAGTCTACTGATATCGGGGCGAGAAGTTCAATATTAAAATTTAAATAGATTTAATTAATTTTCTGCCATAGGTTTAACAAGCAGATACAATAAACTTAGATCCTACCAGGACTCACCGATACCTTCAGCCTTCCGTATGTAAAAAGCTACTGAACTGGACTCCAGTGTAGATGGATGAACTAGGTGAACCTCTCAGCTGGGAAGATCAGTTTCTCCACTGGTCCACTTCGGATAAGACGGCGGGCTCCTGCTCAAGGAAAATATTCTCCAGAACAAATGGGCGTCAGTCCCTCGGAAAGACCCTGGTGAAATGACAAACGTTTTTTTAGCCATGCTACTAAAAAGCACATGGGTCCAACATACCTTTTAAAATTAAAGGGTTATCACACCGCTTTTCACACGATGTTTCCCAATAGCACAGCCGGTACTCTAACAAAAGATACGCGTTACTATGCTTTGAAATTTTAACAAAAAAATGCTATCTGGCAACCATCAACCAGCAATTGAAACCTAATTGCCACAAGGCACCTTCTCGGAGAAAACTCCAAACGAGAAGAGGGGGCCAATTTTAACATCCTTCGGTATATCCTATCGTTACGTTTTCCGTGGGTTCTGAACGAAGTTACAACTTTACTATTTTTTAACTATTACTCTCTTTATTCTCTACCACTGTATACAATTTAACACACTAAACTACTCTCATAACTTTACAACTAATAGCTCTTTACAATTCAACACTCAATGATTAACTAACTAAACACGCTTTAGATTTGCTCCTTATATACAATCTCAAATCTATCACGAATACTCGGGAAGAAGTGAGGCCACTCTATATGATTCTCGACCAGGGCATCGAGATAATTCTAACGTTCCTGAATCTTCGCGGCCAGCCGGCGATGACTCATACATAGACACGCAATGCCAGTTTTATAGGGTAACACAAATACATTCGGATGGTTACTAGCCGTGACACTATTTTTATCGGCATCTTCGGAAGGCGCTTGTTGTCAAACGGGTCGGAGTACTGAAATCCACTCGCAGTAATAAGGTTGCGACAATCAATACAACAATTTAACGGATACGCAAAGAAAATCGAAGTATAATATTTGGATACACCTAAAACGTTACAGTCTTGCACGACACGTCACCAACGGATCTATCATGCATAGCAAAATAAATTAAGTTAAAAAAAGTACTTTCTAATAATCTAACAAAACATTTATCTAACGAACGAGTTGTATTTTTGCATGGCTAACTTTCCCTTGGCCGAAATGAATACTAATGCTCTGTTGTCATCACCGTTTGCATTTATAATAGTTATAAATACAACCAATAACAGTATAATTAATAATATAAAATGATGAAAAAAATAATAATAAAAAATAGTTTAAGACAAAAAGTTGGTGTGTGGTTAAGACTACACGTCAGTGGTGTGAAAATTTCAAGTAAGTAATATTAAAACAATATATATATTTTTTAAACTCATGGGCATCGATCTCTGTACCTCTCGTATTCAGACCGCCATAGTTTTCACTTTAAAGATCATAACCCCTTTTTTCAATGTACGAAAGTTTGGTTGGTCCAGATCTTTCAGTTTTCAAGTAATGTTATAACTAGAAATCGATCGAGATTTTTTACGCAGATTCTCGTCAAATAATCGATTTTCCTATAATAAAGGTTTTTATTCAAATAACAAATATTTTTACATTTTCCTCAAAAATCCAATTTCCTGACTGTTTGGGAGGGTTTCTCTTCTATATTCCCTATCGAACTGTCTTTTTGGCTCTTCAATCCTCGCGACTTTTCGGCGCTAGAACAATCCCATGTGATATACAGGCCCAAAAAATAATACTTGCCAATTTTCGATTCTCGCCAATTTCAACAGGGTTCGGAAGACCGTCAAAAGGAACGTGTTCAGAAAATTCAATTAAATTTAATTAATTTTTTCACAGCTATCGTACATCAAAGCAAAATTTGAATAAATCGCATATGTAACGTACTAACTCTGAAATGGGAAACAAATGGCCCTCGACTACCCCCGGTTGTCGAGAAAAAAATAAACGTAAACATTGCCGAGCGTAACACATAACATGACGGTTCAGTTTTATTTATAATGCTAAATGAAATTATTACTTTCACATACTGTTTTCATACCAAACTTGATAAAATACTATGGTTCAAATCCTTTATGGCCCCGAGATGCGATTTCTCCATTCAACTGATAGTTGTGCAATTCAATAAAGATCATTATTTTAGCAAAAACAATTATTATTATATAAGTATTACTTAATTAGGTATTGCCTTAACATAAAAACATTAATTTGAAACTTGTTTATTTCATATGCGATTTCAAGAAAAAAATCGACATAGGTAATTTACTAATACTCCTTCATTACTAAATGGCAAATATTTAGCCTCCTTCATAATACCTCGAGCAAATATCGCTTTTTTAGTTTCATAATTCAACACGACAAAATTCATCCAATGAGAAATAGTATGCAACATTTATGCTATTAAAAAAATATCGATACCTTTAGGCAGCTAAATCAAATATATCTATCTTATGGCTGGCCCCCTTGCAAATGGCGAAATGAAATCTCTTCCTCGAAATTAAAAGCCTCCCCTGAATTTAAAAATATTATCGGTCTTTTATTATTACCAGCAAACTCACCTCACTCTTCAATTTCCCTAAGTCTAAGCAATTCATTCCGAAACTCCGAATTTCGATTTCTGTCGAAGTCGGAATGCGATTAAAGCCGAACGGAAGCAGTCGTGTTGTGGAAAAGTGTGTGGCTGCCAGAGGCCGAAGGGCCTTAACCGCAATAGGTAAAAAATAACCCCAATTTAATCTCGAGACCATCTGGAAATCAATAGTTTCCGAGTTTCTGGATATCAGCTAACACATTGATATATAATATAACATAAATGCGTTTCGGTATTGAAACCACATGAGCGATTTTTCATACCAGCTAATTTTAGTGCTTTATCACTTCTCCTCTCTGCTTATTAATATGTGATTTTGATGACAAAAACCGAATTAATGCATATAGGTATTGTGACAAATATTTGCATTGACTCCATAAACTGCCTATCGATTGATTTTTTAAACAAAGAAGGGAGCAATTGGAAAATATTGAGTCAGCAATTCGGGGCCAGAGGTAGAAGTTTTAATAAAATATATGATGTTGACTTAAAACTAATCAACCAATAATTACTTTGTAATTTAAGCTTAACTTAATTAGTAATACAGACGCATTGTTGATTCGATAGGAATGGAACTACTAAATGACCATGTCGAGTTTTGCGTCACGTAAGCAGATAAACGAGTAGCTGATTAAACAATTTACAATACGTGATATTACAGCAATATACTCGCGAATGTTTGGAAATGCGTCGAAGCTTGCAAAATATTAGATAATCTGCCATATCATGGAAAGGGTTTCGATTTTTTCTGACAATTATGCATATTTTACTATATTATTTCAAAATAATGCCTTTTCAGTTATGTAATGATGGAATCAATTAATTTAATTAAAACATGTATATTCTTTAAATGACATTCGATTACGAACAAAAGAAGTTTGTAACAAATTATAAATTTCGTGAATACTACAAATTCGGTGGATATCAAATCGATTTAAAAATTAGCTAAATGAAGCCAGTTAAGTAGAGAACCCAGGCTTAATCTAATCAATGACAAATAAGAATTTATCGGGGATTCAATTTTTTTACAAGGCGTGGGGTTATGTATTGGCAGTTAGGGTAGGGCGCCACGAATTTTTTTTTACAAGAAATTTATCAATGATTACACAGATTAGTTATTATTTTGACTGCAATTTACCAAAATAAACATCAAGATTACAAATAGCTTATTTATTTAAAAATGTAAATTTACACCAACTCCTTCAGGACAATTGATTCTATGGCAAATCAATTTGCAGTAATGGTTACGCTTTTAAACTAATAAGAAGGTTCTCTTGTAAGGTATCTCACTGATATTACAAGAATAATAAATCAAAGCGACATAAGATACTACTTGTTAAATTATAATATTTTATAGGTATAGCCAGTAAATATATGCTGCTATAAATGAAATGAGTATTAACAAAACTTAACCTAAATCAATTTTGTGGCAGCAACAATACCATTAGATCAATAGACAGTCCTCAATAATACCAAAACACTGAAATAACCAGTGGGGTAAATATTTACATTAAACAGCCGTTAAATATCTATAGGTAAACGAATTGAGCTCAAGTCGATTTCGATATCAAGGCGACAAATTAAATTAGTAAATTTCAGTTACCTATGTGAAATAAATTACTGCCATGAGCTTTACAGCCAAAGACGGTAACAATTAACTCAATCAACTGTTCGGATACTAGCCAAATGAATTATCTAATTAACTACAGATAAAATTGAGTATTTCTTTTATAGGTAAGCTTGAGACTAAACGAGATTATGAACGATAGACGTCAAACGGCCTACAGTTTAATTATAAGTTCATTAATTAAAATGATACATAACGGTAAGAAATACACGGTAATTTAGCCAAATGACCTACAATAATTTGATTATATATTCATTAATTAAAATGATATATACCGGTTAGAAATACACGGTAATTTAGGCAAATGGCCTACAATCAGTTTGTTATATATTCATAAATAAAAATGGTATATACCGGTAAGCTATATACGGTAATTAAGGCACTTAAATAAATTAAAATCAAATTTACTTGATTCTGGTCGAGTTGCAGAAAATATTTTGATCTTAAATATGAGACCAAGATCAAAGGGTCATCTACTGACAAGCAAGTCTTTGTTGAATTAAATATATTTTTAGGATGTTGATAATAATGAGTAGATATAAATAAATATTCTATAATATTAAGAAATGCGTAACAAAAAGAGATTTTTCTCTTTCACTGACCTAGATTGGCATCACTGGTAACAGCACCTCTTACACTATGAGCACACCCCGATCTAGTTAAAGGGGCAATGGTACGGAGGAAGTCTTAAAACACGATGACCATCTTACAGCACTAATTTGTCTAACCTGTTAAATTAGTATGTGTTAATTATTAAGCATTCCTTAGCTTTGACTACACAAAATATTAAATTGCATTTATATGAACGGTACCTGTTTCTCGAGTGGAATATTTGCTTTACGAAGTTTCATATCTAATTCTTTAATGCAAATGCCGGAAAGGGAACCTATGCACAAGATTTATTACTTTAGCTATGATTTGTGATTTTTTCTATAAATCCAAAATTATAGGAGGCGTTATTTATTATTATTAGGGATGGTTCTATAAAACAATTAAGTATCATACTATTTCTAAAGTACCATTACCTGATTTGGTGCACGACCTGAATAACAAACTTGGGTTCGTTACAAATCCATGATATGTCTCCATTTAGGAAAATATATCTAACAACGGGATATTCGGAGTCCTTAATGATGGTCGACAACATACTGCCCACTTTTAGATCACCCTTAAATTTCACATATCCGATAAGGATGCGTGACTGTGGGCGGATTGCAGCCCATGTTCGGTTAATGGAATCTTCTAGTACACGGACGGCTTCAAAACGGGTAGTGGTATTGAAGCGGTTATATATAGAGAAACCAAAGAGGCTATACTTGCTTTTGCCCTTAGGACTGATACAACCGTGTTCCATGCCGAGATGTATGCCCTTCAATGCCGATATGAAAACCTGATTTGCTCGGATAGCAGAGCTGGTCTGTCGGCGTAGGGACGTTTTTCAGGTCTTGGCCGGGCATATTAGCGTCAGTCTTGTATGGATTCCGGGACACTAAATTATCCCGGGGAAAAAGGAGGCCAATTGCCGGGCAGGACGCACTTATACTAGTAGGGAACTATCGCTTGAACAGGCATTTGCGCACCTGCTGCAGATCGTAGAAGATCCGTAAAGCAATCGTCCCCTTATTTTCTTGCCGACTGCCGAGTATTGGCTACGATAAGAAAGGTGCACTTTGAAAGCTGCGTGCAGAGCTCGGAGGATATAAGACAGACCCGGCCGAAGAAGCTGTGGGCATTTAGTAGGAAGACCAGGCTACCGGGCTGAATTTGTGTATGAACGGGCGTACAACGGGCTCAGACTGGCAACATACATGCAAGGGATTTCCCGCTCAGATTACAATTTAGTCACCATAATCAAGCTTTTAAATTATACAACGGACATATTCTTGCAGTGTTTTAAGGGCCCTGAATAGCTGCAAGATTTTTTGGTCTCGCCATCTAAAATCTGTAATAAGTGCCTCAAAGGTGGCTCATCGGCATGAATGAAATATACTATATTCCATTGAAGGAGTCGCTTAATATCATTTTCTCTTAGTCCTGTAATAAGTGCCTCAAAGGTTGCTCAGCGGCATGAATATATTCTATTGACGGACTCACTTAATATCATTTTCTATTAGTCGAATATTGTTCCCGCATTACAACAGTCAGGTTACTAACATTTGTGTCATATTTCTTTAAACAAAAAAGTTTATTTTTTATTTTAGCTGCGCTAGCCGGACTCTTACATATGCATTGGCAGGGCATATACGTTTCCAGGCTATGTCATAATTGTAATCTGTCCTTCTCGTTAAATATGAATAATCTTATTAATTATAATTGAGATTGTTTGATCCTTGCGCCCATCAAATTATAAACCTTCACTATCATTGTTTTCTTGTGTTTATTAAAGCTTTTTTAGGTTTTTATTTTGTTCTCGGGGTACTTTTGCTTTTATAGGTCTATACGAAGTCAGTGTAAACAGCAATAAATGAAACCCGATTGACAGCCGGAATTTCCTTTGAATAATTCGGCATAGGCTTGCGCCACGACGGCAGAAATGGAAAAATATTGAATTAATTATTTTTTTCATAATTATACTCAGGTATAATACATAATATTTTAAACAACTTTTGCTTGAATGCTAGCATAATTGGGTTTTAAACGTACCTTTTTATTTCAGCATTATATAAAAATTAATAAGAAAAAGTGGGATTATATGATTTTGTTTCACTCACCAGAGAAATTAATGAAAAGTCCTAGTACGAAAGCACTGTTAGTTGGCGATTGATTATATTTTCTAAGTTTTTTCTTGATGGCAGCTCACATCATCTCAATCGGATTAAATACGCATGTAATAGAGGGGAAGCCGCAAGATAGCATGACCATGTACTTCGCATAATTTGTCAATGACATATTCTTTTGTAAAGTTTTTTTAATAGCTTCCAATAACACAGGAATTTCCATATTTGTGCTCTCCGTGAATTTGAGAATATCGTCCTTTTTATTACTGCTATTGGGAACTTTGCTATGAAGGCGGAAATGATACGATGCATTGTCCATTACAATAACGGAATTTGGGGGAATATTCGACAGCAATTGCTCGGTAAACCAATTTTCAAATAGACTGGCGGTCATGTCTTCATGATAATCAGCCTAAGAATGCTTTATCTTTTGGCAGACAATAATGAAGCATTCGGTAAAGTCCTTATCAGTTTCTGCATGCAGTATAATCACTCGTTTGCCGCGAGAACCAGGCCCGCTTAATTTGCAATTACTGCTGTCATCTACCCAACCATACTCAACTACGTCATGTGTATCAAACCATGTTTCATCTAAGTACACTATTTCCCTTTTTGCTTCGCGATATTCCTGAATTTTGCGTAAGTATTCTTGCCGGTGAGCAATTATGCGATGCGATTCCATGATAACCATTCTTTTATCCAATTTTTTATATTTAAAACCGCAATTGAGGAAGATATTACGCAAAGTGTCGAGAGATTTGTATTCATAATTCTGGTAAACCTATAATTTATCTCGAATCATTTCCAATGTCGGGACTTTGCTGTCTTTGTAAAATTGATATACTACTCGGCGTATAATTTCTTTGGAAGCATTATCAATTTTTTTTAGCTTTTGATCGGATCTTTTTCGCTTTAAAGAATGGTCAATGATATCTCCTACCTTAATCACTTTATAAACTGTAGAGCGTGCAAGTTTAGTAAGCTCCCAAAACCAATGCCGTTTCAAAGCTTTTAGAGATTCGTAATAAAGAATATCCAATCACAAAGAATTATTTTAAATATGTATACATGTTTGAAAAGTGAAAATCATGAGGCCTCATGACTTTCACTTTTCAAACATGTATACATATTTAAAATAATTCTTTGTGATTGGATATTCTTTATTACGAATCTCTAAAAGCTTTGCAACGGCATTGGTTTTGGGATTTTCAGATTTCGATTCACCATCAGAAATATCGAAATATCTCCAGAACGCCATTTTGATTAGCTAAATATTGATTTCCAAGAACAACAAAGTTATGTAACAAAATCAGAGGTAAAATACACACACCAACAACAATCACAAAGCAAATACTGACAAAACTAACGAAACAAACTTGTCAAAACACGTAAACTGAAACCACGCGGTACAGCACTGACTGTCGTTAAAATCATACGCTTTAAATGCTCTAACTCTAAAAACAATTAAGGAATTTTGCAGGGACCAATCAAATGCGCTAGTTTTCTAATACCGCCCACATTTTGTGCGGACAGACTTCTCAAGTCAACGTAGACTATCTACGAGAAGCCGTCAATAAGGATTTTGATTTTTATTTCATGCATTTCAATGCAAATCTGTAAGAAATTGATCGTACCCCAATTACCTAGCCATTTACACTGACTTCGTATAGACTTTACTTTGGACTGATTTTCTTTGGAAATTATTTTAAGAGCTATCAAAACTACATTTGCTCTTTCGTTACCACTCTGTTTTTAAGTCTGCCATTCTTATCGTGTTGATTAAGCTGGCTTGCATTTGCTGAGGTTTGGCTTATGAAGTTTTTCTGATTTTTGCCGAAACGAAATATTCGCATTTCTCATCTGTCGAAGTCCTAATGAAACTGTTGCTAATATGTATTAAGTTTTCAAACAATTAGATGTTATTGCATCTTTCTTTTGTATTTGTTTTGTATTCAATCCTACAAGAGTCCCCGAAAATCCAAATAAATTAGATCTTTGTTCAGCAGCATCCTTTTTTTAAGTGCGCCCACACTCTCACAGCTTTCCACCTGTCAGGGAACAGTCCAGCAATAAGAATGAGATTAAAGATATGACATAATGGTGATGACAATACTTGTGCATTATCCTTAATAATGAAGATAGAAATCCCGTCAGGGTATGCGGTTAGTTTATTCTTCAAAGACCTACTGGCACTGATAATGTCATTTTTAGTGATTATACGAGAACCGCGAACGTAATCAAAATTACAAGCCTTATCAAGATCATGGTGCGGTAGTGGAGCAGAAGCGCGGCACATACTTTGGAAAAATCAGGCAAGTGCTGAGACTGTTTCTTGCGAACTCCGATATGAATCAAATGAGTCGCTCATCAATGTTGGAATCCTTGACTGAGTCTTCCTGACCGAATAAATTAGCAAGTTAACACTTTCTTCAGCACGAAAGACGTGCATTCCAAAGGTAACATCTACTTGAGACTTTCTAGCGCGACATAATGCTGTATATTTTGGATAATAGAGGTTAGTGTGATAGGTTTTGAAATCTCGAAATGATTTCTCCTTTTTGAAGTTATTATCGATTATACTCTTAGGGAACCATGGAGGGAAACGTCTGCGTTCCCACGAGATATAGAGGAGAGCGATTAAGTGAGTTAGGTACATTAGTGAGTTGTTTAAGATTAAAAATTTCACACAAGTTTAGTAGACTTTCATGCTTTACAGCAGGTCGGCAAACCGTACGCAGGAAATGTTAAAATCACCCAAAATAATAACATGTTTGTCAAATATAAGGTTAATAGAAGAGAAATACTCAAAGAAAGTTACGACCTCCGTGTCCGTTAACATAAACTTACAACCTAGTAAATCTCTAAGTGGTGCATTGCGAGTAACTTTGCCAGACGCAAGCGTTGAGAATTAAACTTGTTCGATAGTCCTAGCAGAACACCGTGGACACGAGAGGCATTAACAAACTTTAAACTCCTATCAGCTCAGTATATGAAATAAGAGTCAGGGAGCAGTTCGGAATCCAAGATATCCGGCTGGTTTTGGTTTTGTAACCGCGATGATGTCAGGATCTGGACAGAAATTGGCAGGAAAAAAGTAGTTGATCTTGCGGTGTTGTTCTCTCACATTGTGATGGCAGAGCATCAGATCATAACCGTGCGTTACCTTTAGTTTTTGCTTCGTTGAAATTACCACCAACAATGTTGGTCAATTAAAGAGTTCCCCTATATTACCGGGTAGTAATATAAGGGGACTTCTGTCTGCAGACTTAAAGTTAATTTATTAATTTTATTACAAATATATTAGCGCCAACTTAACGCATAATATTATAAATTTATATTTTGATGAGATAAATCAATTAAATACTATTAATAATGTATCTTTTAAGATGTACATAATTAGTAATTATTTATAAACAGGACGATAATTTTTGATTAAAAGTTTTGATTGTAAATCATACTACCAAGCATTCTGTCATACAGGCTAGATTATAACAGAAAGTGACAAAATATAAATAGAATTTCAGTATTCGTATCACGATTTTGCGATCATAACACGTTTAACTTAGGTGGATTATTAAATGCACTAAAATACTTGCGTGAGTTTAAAATATTACCTTCCAAAATGTCTTTGTGGTAATGCTACCTACTTTAGCAGAACCTGAAAAAGCTTTTTTACTGTAACAAGATTTAATATTACATGCTTATCTGCATAATAATCTAACATGATTTTCTTGTTACAGGTAAGAATCGTCAACATCTTGTGGGAAAAGCCGTTTACAAGACTTTTGTAAGTAAATTTATAAGTTAAATATAGGGATTTGTTTTATTTTTCTTAAGCGGTAATAAAAATTATTGTTGTAAACTGAAAAGTGTTTTGAATCAGAAAACAAAAATATTTAACAGAGACGAGTTTTTAATTTCCAAAATGAAGATCAGCAGTGTGTTTTCAAAAACGATTTGTTTTCAACCGATTTTACATAACAGCATCAATGATTTAATTCATATTCTATGCAATTCTTAAGTCGATTACAAAAATACTAGTATTGTTATCTTCAGCCAAATATAGAACTTTTATAATTGACCACGATCATTAAATATTCGCATTATATTTTTTGTTGCAAATAATAAATTGCTATCTAAAAAATGCGCCAATTCTGATATAAATTAAACTGCTTTTGATAATTGTAATTTAATTTGCCAAAAACAAACTTAATAAGATACTGAGGGTAGGTATAAGTTTGGAATATGCTGTCAAAATTTATTCCCAAGTAATGGAGCTGCGCTAGGATTTAAAATAAAAGAGTAAACATTTCAACATAAAATGGGTTTATTTTAATTTCCCACTGACAAAGTTTATACGGGAAATAAAACCAGGATGCAAAATTTTTGGTGATTTCTGCACGCCGCGGCGTGCAGAAAGCTGCGCCAGTTCACTACCTTGAAATTCCTTCATGCATCCTGGAGATTGATGCCTGAAATGATTGAGGCCCTGGAATTTTTCTTGTGACCTGACCGGAAGACGTCCTGGTTATGTAATCGAGGATAGTGCAGGGGCATAAAATATGAAAAAAACTAGTCCAAGGCATTTTAATGAATTCACCCGGAATGTCAATTGTTCTGTCTTATTTTGGCTGGGACTGCAAGTTATTCTAATTTAGACTTCTGAGGGAGTTAGTTATTAACAATTAATAAGGGTATACATAATCCCAAGAATTGAAATAAATTAATTTATGCCTGCGCTAATTTGAGCAGAACTTCTCTGCAAAAAATGTTTGTGGACAGTTATATTTTAAAGTATATAACGTACAAAATATAGACTCACTTATGCCCTGTTTCTGAAGTACCAGATATCTATTGTATAAAGTTATGAAGCCTATAATTACTTTGGTTACAATTGTATTAACAATCGTTGTCATAGGAAATATTTGAAGAATAAAGTTATCCATACTTTGAGAAACTGGGCATTAGTAATGGACTACCAATTTGAATAGTAATTATACATGATGTCCCAAGAAAAAAAAATGCATCCAAATTTTTTTTATAGACATATTTTCTAGTTACAAACGACGAGACAAGTCAAATTTGATATCAAGGGGGACATGCTATGATATACGATGAATTTCCTTCACTCCAGAACTACCCGATGATTTTTTTCAAATAGGAAGGAGGAGGGGTCTCTGATTGAATGATTCTTTCATTCGCTACATGACGCTGTTTTCGTTTTGCATTTTTATAGACACCTTCTGGAGAATGGGCGTTGCTGGACGATTAACAACTGTTGACATCCCAACATGTGTATTAACTTATCGTTTTTCGCCGTACAGTTTGGTGATAACACTCTGTATGTCCATAGTATGATTGAGTCATAATTCAAGCCCAAATAAATTTATTTTACCCCGGGTAAACAGTAGTTTGTGCATTTAAAGCATTGTATTTCCGTTACTCCTTAGTCCGAACCTGGTTTGTCGGTATAATAGATTCCGTTATATGCATATAGTGAAAGCAAGCTATCACTCCGTCAAGGAAATCGTTATTAATCGTTCTCAGTTTAATATATTTTTGTCTCCGTCAATGTTGTGTAAACAACAATATGTCAAATAAAGAAACAACATGTTTCTACCCTCTCAAATGCATCCCGCGCAATTCCCACTCCATTTCAATCTGCCGCCTGCCGGTAGAAAAAAATCAATTTAGTGCCTGGCAAACACTCACCCGTGAAGCAACTATCCAGTCATCGCTTTGCTTGAATTTGGCGCCAAGAACATCTACCCAGACGTAGCCCTGCTTGATGCGAAGATATTTAGGTAGTAGTTTTTCTCCTTTGTTTGCACAGATATTTAGAAAATATCTGCTGTACTCTGTGTTACCTTTTTTCAACAGTGAATTAAAGACTCTTTGGGCGTTTTAACGCATTATCTCGAGACAATACAACTCGTAGCCTCTCTCCTGTTGAAGGTAGAAGAAGGTAAAATGGTGATTGGAAAGTTGTAGTAGACAAATCTATTCCTGTACTCGATATTCCAATCATCTGTTCGAAGTCTTATGTACCTGGTGAAGTAAAGTTGAGAGAATTGCAGAAGCAAAGTAACAACATATTTTGGGTGAACGGAAAGGCAGTTAGTTGAATTTTTGAAAGAAAGTTGATTAAAGTCAGTAAAGAAAGAAATCGATGTTGGATTTAAATAATCAAAAAGTTTTGTTAGACACTTAGTAATAGTTAACCTCATGTACAGTATTTAGTTTTATGTATGAAAAGATGAATGCTTGAAAGTTGTTAGACATCATTGTATGTATTAATCATATTTAATGCGAATTAATTCTTGCATTAATAAAGTACGTAATACCTAAATACATGTTTCAATTCTCACCCTATGAATAAAACCCCCATCAACCTATTTTGACACAGTCCACTAATTAAGTGGTTAATAATTATAAAGTTAATTACGACCCCCTCCTTTATGGTGATAAATGATTTAAATAATTAATTGTTTATACCGACCAACAATTTTTTCTTCAGAAATTGTTTTACTAGATGTTGAAAATGAACTCCCTTAACCTCCTTACAAAAATACAACTGATCCTCAAGACACCTTTGTACCTTAACAAACATTTCACGCATTATTAAACAATACTCATTAATAATTCTATTTCGTAAGCCTTCAAGGTATACCGGCTTTGTGGTATATACTTTAGTTTTCAGATGATCTCATAAGAAAAAATCCAAATGCGTAAGATCGGGTAATCTTCCAATCAATGGAAATTCTAAACTGATGAACTGAAGTAGCGTAGTGTGCAGGTACTTTATCCAGTGCTTTATCCAGCTAAAACATAAATCATTTTCTATAAAATTATAATATTGTTCTAGTATTCCACTTACCCTGAATTGACGGGTAGAAGTTGCGACTAGTTTTCACAATTTAAGTTTCCATGGATGAAATTTTTTTGAGGTGGCTGCGTATGTATTTCACGGAATGAATAAGGATTAGTGTCGCTCCAATGTCTATTTACTTCACCATTTAAATAAAAGGAACATTCACCGATGTTTTATATCAAATTTCCATTACGATTTAACCTGTCTGTACACGGCACGGCGGTCAAAATCGCTTTTAATAAGCTGGTACACTGGTTCTATTAAATAGAGATGAACTTTTTGTTGCTTAAAAATTCTGTGAACACTACTTTTAGTGACACCAGATACAATATCGATCTTTCGCAGAGAAATGTTATGTTCCATCCCAACTTGACCCAGAACTGCAATTTGTACTGCTTTGTTTCTCTTTGGGCGCTGAACTTTTACCTGACCCTGTATGCAGAACATTTCTCAACAGATCCGATGCATAGAGGTGTGTACCGTTTTGTACGGATGATTATCAATAAAGGTACGAGCTGCGGCTCTAGCACATTTACTTGTGTGATAATAAACACCAATCAACCCAATTTCTTCTTGCAGTGTTAAACCTTTTTTTTTACTACTATTTATACTATTATTCTCGTTACTATCTACTTCAACCAAAACCAATACCGGCATAGTAAAATTATATTTCAACTGGAAATTTTCACGTTTTTATTCAACTGATGGACATTTTTGTTGGGGTAAATAGAGTTTGCGCAATGTAGTTTTTATTTCCGTTATTAAAAATGACATGTGGAGAATGCAAAACAAAACCAGGGTCATGGAGGGCAAAAATACAAGTTTTTAAAATTTAATAAAATAATTTTAAGAATAATTTCTCGAGAAAGTGTCAATCAAAATCAAAACGAAAACAGGGTCATGTAGAGAATGAAAGTGCCTTTCAATCGAAATATAATTCGACCCTCCCAGTTTTTAAAAAATTTCATGGGGTGGCTCGGGAGGGTAAGGGGATGAAGTGAGGAACATGCATCGTATGTGATAATATTCCCTGGTGATAAATTTTGAAGGAAAGATAAATTGAATACGCGCAGTTTTAAGTAAAATCAATTAAGCCCGCCTTTAATAAGATCAGGTAACAGAAACGATAAATAGTGATACTGGAGGAAGTTCTATATGGTCTCCTATGCATATCGACCATTTCAGTTGTTAACTTCACAAAGTTACTTTTTTACCAAATATGCCTTATAGATAAAGATAATTGGTTTTATTAGTTGGATTGCATAACTAAAACAGAAATTCAATGACTGTCGCTCTTCTAAGGAAATAAGAGCCTTTCCCTTCCTTCGCGAAGCCTGAAGCCTCAAATATCGATAATTCCCATTGCCCGATAGGGAAAATGCATTCCAACATGAGTATATGCCTAAGTTAATGAGTACATGATACTGTCACGAGTAATTTTAGGGGTAGCTCGTTTATTTAAAGAATAACTTCTCAGAGAAGAGCCTCGTCGCGATTAGTACAATGACGGGGTCTCAATGCTTCCTTTAATCTACCACTGTATGTTCTACTCGTGAGGACACGCCTTGTTTAGCGTGCCGGGGGGTAACTGAGGTAGACCGGGATCGCGT
>MU182845.1:96015-110058 GCA_016904865.1 Pissodes strobi
GGAACTGCTTCGTGTTGTTAAAAAAGAATGCTAGCATGAAAAATCGTATGTGTTTATGCATTTTTTATCGTTAGTTGGCACAATGGTAACGACCTAAACGAGGGTCGCTAACTTAAAATGCATTAAGAATATATCATTTATGATGTAAAACCAATGAATTTAGAATACGTTTTGGTTGGATAGTAAATATGCTCGCTTGTCTAAATTGCTTCTGGCATTTATTCTGTAACTACCAGTAAAGTCGAAATGAGCGAGTTTTCTCGATTATTACACGAAGTTGCAAATTGTGATCGAAAAACTTTGGAACTTCTTCGGCATATTGCCTCAGGTGTTGCCCAAAATGTACGCTACCCTCTAACATTTAAATTGACATATCTTCAATTTCCATAAACTTAAAAATATTATTCAGCAATTAATATAAAGCTGTCAAATAATAATAATACACCAAAGACATGCTTAATTGTATAAAAAATCATTGTTAAATTGAAACAATATTTCTCACTGACACTCAGAGTATATTTTTGTGTTTTTACAATAGTTTCGCATTTTTCAAGCGTTACCTAACCGGTTATAGGGCAGAATACCCCTGCCTAATTTTAAACAAAGCAGGAATGAAACTAAGTGTGATATAGGGTCTAAGAAAGAGATATTACCTGTTGGTTCATTATTTTTCTGTTCCTTGTGTTTTTATGGTGGTCGATATTTCAACCAAAGTCCATTAGGAAACCTTAAAATAATTCTTGGACTCTGGGAGAAATATCTATATCTAAAAAAGGAGGAAAATTCGCATCTATAAAAAGGGCATTTATTAAAAATATGTTTGACAGAAATCGAACAAGTTTAAATAAAAGAAAAGGGCAAAACTAAAATTAAAATGGACGACAAAAACAAAAAATATAGTTTACTGGTTGTGAAATAGGGAAGAGCATTCAAAGCACAATGCTACCTTGCATTTTGTATATTCTATATTCTTTGGTTTCTTTCACTACTGCACCTGATACATGGACATAAAGTACTTTTAGATGGCATTTAATCTCCTATATTGAAAAGTCGAAGTCGAGTTTTATATTGTTACAGATCATCTCTTGACCTTTTTGCAGTAACCCATGAACTGTTTCTTGGACTTCTTCCAGAATAGTCCCCGATCAATTGAATCGCCAGTATGCTTCAAAAGTTTATGTGGGATTGGAGTCTTTGAGGTCCATCTTAAAGAAAAATTGTAGTCTTGTATAATAGGCGTTTACAATGCTAGCATCCACAAAGTATTAAAACAACTTTATCGACTATCTCCAGGACTTCCAACAGATATTATACCAAGAATGGAGTTGATCAAATAGGTCCACTCCTTTTATGTGTTTGTTATAGATCTGTTTAAATTTTGGACATTTGACATTGTCCGTTATTTATAGTTGATTTTTGGGGAATTCTATGAATCGAACTGGCTCTACAAACACTCTCTTTACCTCGGTCCATCCATTTGCTTACACTTATCTCCCCGCTGGAAACCGAGTCATAATTCCTACTTTGTAGAGATTTGTCTGAGCATATTTTTAAGGTAGAAATTTTTTTTCTGTTACTCCTCACTATTTATCGCGAAGGATTCTTGCAAGTTTGATGATTAAACTAATTATTATACAAATTATGAGATAAATGTTTTTAATCAACAGGCCCAGTGATAGCAAAGTTTAGTTTGTGCCCCAAATCATGGGATATAATCATACCGATCGTAGGTCATTTGTAAGGTAGCCTCTTGCATTTGCCATTGCCCAAATTTTAAATCCACGCGTTATAGGCTTTTGTGGCAGCGTTTATATCATTATTTTAAGCTTAGACATCATCATAAGGGGCACTTATACTATTTAGATGTAGGTATCATAATATTTGAGAAATCGTTTTAGGGTCATTATATCAGTTATTATTTCTGAATGGAACTTTATGTCCGAAGACCAATAAAATCTTAGACTAGGATTTGGATTTAGTCCCAGGATAATTAGAAATCAAAAATGCATTTAACTCTTCAGGTACTAAATCTAACTTTGTATTTTTTGCTCTATATACCTGTTGGACTCAAGGACAATAGTATTACAGAGTTCTTCATCAAACAAACTAGCAAATATTTCTGGAGGGAAGGATCATCAAGGGAATCTGATGAAAACTTACTTACATTTTGCGTATTCTTAGTTCATACAGGAATAGGAAGCTTCATCTGATGGAATATTTCTAGACAACAAACAGGCTAGAGGTATATCTTCAGTGCTGAATGATGAATCCAATCATACAGGCCGCGTTTTCTTAGGCATAGGAATAAAGTCGGGATCCGTTATTGAATAGTTACTGTCAAAAATGTCAGCAGGTATTCGGCTATGAAATCTTTTAGGCCTGAATAAGCTTGAGCTGGTTGAAGGCTGCGGAACAAATAAACTTTCGTCTTCTGCGTCACTATCGCCACAAATGTCGGAATCAAAAGATTCTTTTAAGGAAATTTCATCAATAAGATCAAACAATGTTGTGACTTTAGTTTTGCCAACTTTTTAATATTAATTTCTTTGCGGATTATGTTAGAACTGTGGAACTAACATTTTTCCTGAGACCAAGCGTATGCATAAAAACAGACATGTTATAACAATCTTATTATAATGCTTAACTCACCTGCAAAGTTAGAAATTTATTTAAACAATAGAAAACTAAAATCAGGAAAAAAACTGGATTCAGCGGATCTACATTAGATTCTATTAACGAAAATAATGACAGTTTAGGAATTCGTTTGTATATTTGGCCACAAAACTGCTCAACTCAGATATTTTTACCTCACTGATTTCCTATTCACTGAAAAGTTTTAAGATTAAATTTAAACAAAGTCTCTTGCAGAATATGTATATTTATTTTCTTTTGTGTTTTGTTGTTCTTTTTGTAACTTGTTGTTATAGAAACCATTTTCTTTCCTTGGGTGGTATGGAAGAACGCCCTGTGCGAATATCACCTTTTGTGTAATATTGTGATAGTGTATGTATTATATTATATGTATATTGTTATATATTGCATAATAAACATTTTTCTATTCTATTCTATTCTATTCTAATTGCCCGTGTACTAAGAAAGTTAAAGTTATTCTGGACGCATTACATGCACAGATTTGTTAACAGCCATCGTCTGGATAGTAGATAGTTTTGCCATACTTATAGTACAGATTATTTTATATATTTTCAAGTATTATGGTTCTTCACCTTGTTTTTAGTGATAACAGGTGTACGCAAATCGCCTAACTTAGAAGTCGTCATAGGAATAATGCATTTCTGAGATACTAACTTATAAACTGATGAAAATATAGAAATAAATACCTCATTATTGCTAAATCTGTAAAAGCATTCCTATTCCGTGAGTTGCTATTGTGCGCTGCTTATTTAGTAACGTGAAAATTTGATTTGAGATTTTTTTGAATTCAGTTTCTGTTGTATTATTTCCTTTGCCTATTTCTATATGTCCATATTTTTATGAATATTGAAAGTAGTCTTTAGAGCAGAAAATGCGGAGTTCATTGTATTTTAGGTATAAAGGATCCCGCACACAGCTTATGGGATTTTGGATGCCCGCCAGTTTAATGTAATAAAATTTTGACATTGTGTTGGCTTCAACATCCTGGTTAAAAACGTTTATGGGCTCAAATCAATTCTATGGCGTTATAGCATTATTAACTTAAGCTTTTTGAATAATTTAAGCAAAACTGAAAATTTCCAAATATACAAAATGTACATTCAAACAGGCTTATATGCATGCATGAAGAATTTTTCTGTCCGTATTTTAAACGACGTAAATTTGCTGGGCGTGTATACAATAGTAATTATTGGCTACTACTTGACCTGTAAATCAGGTGAACCTAGACAAATGCATCAGAAAGTTTGTACTTCTGTACCTTCCGTTCTTTATCATCTGCCGATCCATCCATAGACGTCAGTCGGCAGATGATATGGAACGGAAGGTACAGAAGTACACATTTTCTGATGCATTTGTCTAGATTCACCTGATGTATACAGGTCAAGTACTAGCCAATAATTACTATTGTATAGTACTTACTGTCTATTTCCGGTTAACTTAGTTAGTTTGTAGTAGATGGCGCAGGCTGCAACACAGCACTTTTTTAATTTAACTGGCTTTGTTTAAAACCTCTAGTACCGTTCTCACATCTGCTGACCCTATAGCCATACTGCCGAGCCGTTATACGGCGAAACGCGTCTATGGATAGGTCGGCAGATGATAAAGAACGGAAGGTACAGAAGTACAAACTTTCTGATGCACTTGTCTAGGTTCACCTGGTGTACACAGGTCAAGTAGTAGCCTATAATTACTATTGTATAGTACTGTCTATCTAGTAAGTTTGGAGTAGATGGCGCCGGCTGCAACACACTACTCGTTGAATTTAACTGGGTTTGTTTGAAACCTCTAGTACTGTTCTCACATCTGCTGACCCTATGGCCATACTGACGAGCCGTTATACGCCGAAACGCGTCTATGGATGGGTCAGCAGATTATAAAGAACGGAAGGTACAGAAGTACAAACTTTTCTATTTAATTTGCGTCGAACTCCTCCTCATCTGTTAGACTGTCAACATCAGGAGGTAAAGTAATCAGATCATCGTCTTCCTCCATAGCATCTAAAACACCTGGAAGGAAGTTGTGGAAGCCATACGTCGAAATCGGGTCATCCAAAAAATTTGAAGCCATTTCTGCAACAAAATAATTATACCATATTTTGATGTCAAATTTTCCCATTGTACTCTTTAGGGTACACTCTATTTTAAAGCATTTTTTTCTATAAAATCAAAAACAATCATGTCAGACAATATTAAACCTAAACAAATAGACAATTAATAACACTTACCTATTTATTGAAACAATCTATCACTAATTGCGCTTTTTGTTTTTGTTATTTTGCGTAATATGACAAGTGCCATCGTGCTTATAGAAGGGTCAAGACGAATTGCTAAATACTCTAGCAGGTTCCTATACCAAAAAATCATAAAATAGTTGAGAGCTCTCTGAAAAACCTCCTTCATCCAAAAAGATTCATCCCCTCATGGATAGATGGAGGTAGAGATAATAAAGGGTTTTCCAATAAGGGCGTCAGAACTTTAAACTTAAACACAATGATAACTACAAGTGATAATCCACTAATCTTTAATTTATTTTGAAGAACTAGCTCTGACATTATGTTTAGAAAATAATGTTGTTTAAGTGTCCTCCCCGACTTTGCCTAGTTTCGTGCATTCTGGAGACCCAATTCTGCACTACTTTTTGACACATATCACGTGGAATGTTTTCAATGGTGCGTTGAATGTTCCGTTTAAGGTCTTGAATTGTTCGGGGCTTATTTCTGTAAACTAAAGATTTCACATAACCCCATAGAAAATAATCTAAAGGTGTAAGATCGCATGACCTTGGTGGCCAGTTTACATCAGCATTTCTCGAAATCACGCGTCCAGAAAACTTTTCATGCAATAAAGTGATTATCTCGCGAGCAATATGGCAAGTGGCATCATCTTGTTAAAAAAAACATTATGTATGTCCATATTTGTCACTTCGGGCCACAAATATTCCGTTATCATATTCCTATACCGTTCACCATTAACAGTAACACGATTTCCATCAACATCTTGAAAAAAGTAAGGCCCGATAACACCTTGAGCCCAAAAACCACACCAAACTGTAACTTTCTCAGGATGCAGGGGCAGCTCATGAACCTGTTGAGGGTTTTCTTCACCCCAAATCCTACAATTCTGCTTATTTATAAAACCATTGAGCCAGAAATGCGCGTCATCAGAAAACATTATTTTTTCCCCGAAATGTGGGTCGACTTGCAGTTGCTCTAAAGACCAGTTAGTGAAATTTCGACGCATGTGATGATCAGCTGGTTTCAGTTGTTGCGTTATTTGAATTTTATGTGCCTTCAGATGCAGATCGTGATGCAAAATTCTCCAAGTAGTCGTCCGCGAAAGATTCATTTCCTGAGAACGACGTGGAATTGATAGCTTCGGATTATCTCTTACACTCTGGCTCACAGCAGCAATATTCTCTCGAGATCGAGCAACCCGACGAGCACAGAGGTTAACTCATCTGCAACTGACCCGCTTCGTTCAAACTTTTCGACGAGACGGTAAATGGATCGATTAAGTTGACCATAAATTTCTCGCAATGCTCGAAATGTCTAGCCAACCGAACACTCATTTTGATAGTAAAAACGAATGATTTCTACTCGCTGTTGAATTGTGTACTTCTCCCTAATTAATTGCCCATTACTACTTGACACAACTGTTGACGTTTGATCTTGACATGTCAATCAAGGTTGTGGCTATTACAGTTCACAGTTCTGACTATCTTGCTGGAAAACCCTTTATTTAGTAGTGTATCTGTTTGGGTACAGCCGACAATAATGGATTAAATACACAGTGAACTTGGGAATATTTTAACAAATAACTATTTATTAACATAATTAATAATTGTAAGACTAGTTATTTCTGTCCACATACATATGAAACCATCAAACCATCTGCGGAATTTAAGGTACTGTATCTAGTCTGTATTGAAATTGGTGACCTCATAACGCTCTAACCGAAGAACAGATTCATTTCAATTCAAGCTCTCCAAATCACTCGAACCATCGATTGGAAAAATTTCATAGTTTTCTGATGACGAAAACTGTTCCTAAGAGCAGTGGCTTTAGCTACTATTTTCTTTCGTCGTTGCTTGCGTTGTTGTTCTCCTTCTGTTTTTTTCTGTAAGCTGCTTTTTCTTCAGTCTCCTTTCTATTTCCCGCTCGAGTTTGCTGGGATTAGTGATATCTTGGTCGAACTGATTTTTTCTTCTCAGAATCTTCGTACTTACAAATTTTGGAATTGAGGAGATAAGATCCAGAATTTTGAAGGGTGCCTAATCAGAATTCACAGACATGTAAATGCTGTCAAAAAGAGTTGTGAAGGATCCGATTTTAATAGAATTATTGATTGATTTGCTTCAAAAATCTCGTGCATTTACGGTTCAGGTACTGGAGTGATATTGGTAGCTGAATTCAGTGAACTAAATTGAAAAAAATTGCATGATCCGGTATCGTAAATGGTTTAAGCAGATAAATTCGTATTGCTCGAACACCTGAAACTTTGATCCCGTTAGTAGCAGATCATGCAAGTAGGTTTCCGAAAAGTAGCCGCTAAATACGTTTGTTTGAATTTGATCTTAAAAGCTCGTCGCAAGCTCTTTTAAAATAACTCTTTGATCGTTCGAGGAGCTTTAAAAAGTGAGTAGTGTGACTGACAAGGCACATGTTACATACGATGTTAGGAGGCACTTTCCAGCTGGCTTCCTTTGTATAAAGTAATTTTTTTCAATCTCTAATGAATTCTTCACAAACATACGCCGATCCTCTTCGCATTTTAATTACAACTACTGGTGGCAATTCCTCTCACATTTGCTGTTTGTTTACGCCCTTGAAGATACAATACGGTAATAAAAGTGTACCATCCGCGTTACGACAAGCCTTCCAGTGCATGTAATAATAACACAAGAAAGGAGCGAAATCATATTTCGCTCTTTTCTTTTCTACATGCACGACATCTCTAATTTCTTTCACTGCGACAACTTTTCCAGGATCGTTGTTTAATTGCAGTTCAATTTATTTAATAAGCGTTCTCTATTAAGGTTTGTGTTAACAACTCAAAATATTTGTTGACTTCAACATTATTAGGTCCCTGAACTCTTGACAATGTTACCCCCTCTGCTTTTCTAAGAGAGAAACTGTTGTTTCTATTTAAAAACAACTCCTGTTTTCTGCTATTTCAGTATCTCTGTTAAATCATCTCTGTATGGTTTTTGACTTAGTTCGATTATATGCCAAAATTCGAACTTTGTTCTCGTTGGTAAAAATCCTGACAGTTGATGTAGCGAATATTTTTCCTGCTTATGCTGTCTGCAAGTGAATGGCGCCCTCAAGCAAATTTAAGCCCCTCTGGCCTTCGACATTTGAGCTAGGGCCTAATTTGGACGATATAAAATTAGAAGGTAATAAATAGCGCGGCAGCGCTAAGGATTCTAATGAATAAAAACATAGGAATTTTAAACGAAATGATTTTTCAATGCATTTAGTGCCTGATCCTTCCATGAACAAACTCTTACATCTTGCACCCTATTCGATGATGGAAATTGCAATCCATCAAGATCACGTTTATTTTCCAAACTCACTGAGTATTTATTAAGTCTATATCTGTGTAGTTAATGTAGACAAAAATAGGGATATTTACATACAATTAATCGCTTAGATAATTAAATCATTAAATTTTCCTCTTGTAATTTCAACTACTATAAAAGTTTTAGTACTATGGTGAGCAAATATTTGGGAAAATTTTCAGCTATAGCAGAAGCTTTATGCTCACTCCAAAATTTATAATTAATAAATTCCAAACAACACTTAGAAGTAAGCAATTATTCGAGTCCCAATTAAATTTAAATTCAACGGCATTTACTATTTTGAGAGAATACTTGAGGCCTCGGTTTATGATTTTAATATAGCACATAACTCCATGTAACGTATATAATATCTATGTTATTTAAAACATACGTGGACAATAAATGTTATTATTTTGAAGTAATTTGCATTTTCCACGACTTCGAGCTTATCATTTGAATCTATAAATGCTTAATTCAATTTCGGAAATATTCTAAGTCAAATTCGTCCTTCCAATCGAATCGCGCATGTATTATATTAATTTAGATCCAATTGAAACTTTTGGGCTTTTTCACCTGAAAAGCAGATTCAGCATGCACAGAAAATAGATATGAGCCTAATTAACAATCTAACGTAAGAACCGATGAACAAGTGGAATGAGAATTACGATGATGTAGTAAATTTTGTTGCCGGAAATCCATCAAAACAATACTATGGTTTTAAAAGGGTTTTAGGTGTGTTTCTATTTTTTTTAAATATATGTATTCTATATGTTTATTCTCTTAAACAAATTATCCATACTTTTTATTTTTCTATGATTCATACCGCATTTCTATAATGTGAGAATGGAATATAATTCACTGGCCAACACGATTTTTGTAACACAGTTCAACCCATTGTTTTTACAATGCAAATATATGTCCAATAATAGAAAAATATCCATAAGGTCCTTTTATATTGGCAGGTAGTAAATTTTCTGAGGGTCCAGTTAAAAGGTGTACATCTTAAAACGGAAATATAACATAGAATGGATTGTTTAGTAGTAAACTTATTCTCTTATTCAGTCTATCTTAGCATTTCGAATTGAGTGGTTCTCTGTAATAAAGACATTTTTTTCAACGACGAAAATGTCACGTCAACCGCGCCGCAGTTGCAAAATTTCTCCTGACAAAATTTATTATATTTGTGGTGACCTTATGGTAAAGTCACAAGATAGCCTGTTTTCTGAACATGAAAAAAGTCTATTCTATGTATTTTCGTGTTTTAATCGGAGATCAAGACAAGCAGTGGGCTCCCAATATGTGCTGTATCAGCTGTAGCGTCTCATTGATGCAGTGGATGAAAGGGAAGAGAAATATATGCCTTTTGCGATTTCAATGGTATGGCGAGAACCTACCAATCATGTTGACGAGTGCTATTTAGGCATGACAAAGACTGAAGGTTATTCCAAAACAATAAAGCGCAAGATAGAATATCCGAATTTGCCTTCTGCCATAAAACCTCTTCCTCACAATGCGGACTCACCAATACCAATCAGGCAGCTCAGAAGGATAGTGTACCAATCCCACTTTTGCTCCAGATCCCAGGTTCGGCGAGCCACATTTGATTGTTCAAGGTGAGTTAAATGATTCAGTACGTGATTTGGGGTTTTCCAAGCACTAGTCAGAGCTGATTGAGTTTCGTCTTAAGAAGTGGAACTTTCTAGCCAAAGAAACCAAAATTACGACTTTTAGGAAAATGTATGCTACTTTTTCTGCATTTTTCAATATGGAGAATTCGGTATGTTCGTGATCGAGCATAATCCCTGTGAGTGGCGCTTGCTCATAGACTCATCGAAATATAGTTTAAAGGCTGTGTTATTACATAAGGGAAATTTAACACTATCTATACCTGTTGCTCATTTAATAACAATGAAAGAAACCTATGAAAATATGGCCATCCTTTTGGACAAAATAAGCTACAACCGGAGCAAATGTCAGATATGTAAGGATTTAGAAGTTATAGCAATTGGGACTTCAGGGAGGATTTACAAAATATGATTGTCTTCTTTGTTTATGGGACAGTCGTACAGTAACTGAACATTATGTAACGAATATGTGGCCGAAAAGGAGTGAGTTTTAACTGGGCTCTCAAAATGTTAAACATGTGCCCCTTGTAGATCCCAAAAATGTCCTTTTGTCTCCTATTCACATTCAACTTGGACTGATGAAAAACTTTGTGAAGGCTATGAATAAAGAGGGTGAAAGATTTAAATACCTAAGACAAGTCTTTCCCTAGTTAAGTGACGCCAAATTATCAATCTCCGGGCTCATAGGGTCCTGCGGCTTCCGGTCCCCAGCCTCCAGCCACTCCTATCTTCCCAGTCTCCCGGTTGTAGGTTCCGTTCTGACATAGCCTTTTTTATTCCACCGAGTCATATTGTTTTGGGTCTTTCTCGTTCCCTTCTTTCTGGTGGTGGTGTCCATTTTAATAGAATTTTTGGGAGGCGCCCGTCTTTCATTCGTTCCACATGGCCATACCATATTAGTTGCCTTCTCTGTATATCGTCAATAATTGTTTTCTCTACATGCATGATGTCTTTGATTCGGATGTTTTTTTATTCTTTTCACCCTTGAGCTTCCTGCAGATCTTCGCCAGAAGTCCATCTCGAGTGCTAGAAGTCGTTGCTCCATGTTTTTCGTTAATTGCCATGTTTCACAACCATGCAATACCACACTCTTGAAAATGGAGTTATAGATAAGGTGTTTCTTTTCATGTGATATATTTTCGGACCATAATATTGAGTTCAGGCATCCGATGACTTTCCTGCCTTTCAAAATCCTTTCCTCGATCTCACATTCTGTTCTACCCGTATTGTCTATTTGAGTTCCTAGGTAGGTGTATTTGTTGCATGTTCCTATTTCTATGTCGTTTACGTGAAGGTTTTCTGCTTCTCTGCCTATGCACAGATATTTGGTATTCGATTTGTTAACCGATATTCCCCAGTTCTCATATTCAGCCAGAAGTCTTGTTGTCATAAACTCTAAATCTTCTTTGTCCTGGGCTATTACTACTTGATCATCCGCAAAGTGTAGGGTGTATAAAGTTTCTTCCTCATTTAGTTGTATACCCATTCCCCCGCATGATCTTCTCCATTTTCGGAGGGCTCCATTAAGGTAAATCTTGAACAGCGTGGGGGATAGACAGCATCCTTGTCGTAGGCCTTTGGATACTCTAAAACTTCCGGATATAGTTGTACCCATTTTAATTCTTGATGTCGCTTGATCATAGAGTTGTTTTATTGCTTGTATGGCTGTATTGTTTATGGAAGATTTTTCTAGGATCTGCCAAAGTCTCTGAACCTGGACTGTGTCGTAGGCCTTTGTAAGGTCTACGAATAGTAGATGAACATCTCTATTTGTTGCAGCTTTTTTCTCATTTAATTGAACCAAAGTAAAGATGTGGTCCATACATGATCGTCCTGTACGAAAACCTGTCTGTTCTTCTATTTCAAGTGGTGAGTATTCTTTCTCAATTATATTTCGGAGGATTCGTCCATACAATTTGCTCATTGTGCTGGTGACCGAAATGCACCTATAGTTAGAGCAGTCTTCTTTTGTCCCTTTTTTGTGGATCGGTGTTATCCATGCTTCTTTCTAGGTATTTGGAATTGGTTCTCTATTTATGCATCTCGTCATCAGTTCCTTTAGGTATGTGGTTAGTTTCCGTGAGCCATTTTTAAGCAGTTCTGCTGGTAATCCTTCTGGCCCCGGTGCTTTTTTTTGTTTTCATGGCTTTTATCGCTTTCTCTATCTCGTCATCGTCGATATCAATATATTCTCCCTGTACAGTACGCGATGTAGGTGATCTTGTAAGGTACCGGTCTCTATCTTCTTTCAGTTCTTTGGCATAGTGTTTTTGCCACTTATGTATTGGTATCGGCTGTATATTTATTTTATTTGGCGTTTCTTTTCTTAGTGACCTAATCAAGTTCCAGGCCTCTGACGATCTAGTGCCGCCGATGTGACAGTCCACCTCTTTACACTTCCTTTCCCATGTTTCGTTTTTGTTATTGTTAATCATGTTTTTGTATTTGCATTGTTCTTGTTTATATGTTTCATAGTCATTGTTATCTTTTGTACTTAGCCATTTATTGTAGGTTTGATGTTTATTTTGCTTCTGTTCTTCTAGCTCTGTATTCCACATCAGATCGTAGTTTTTGTTGTGGTTGTGGTTTTCTATTCCGAGAGACTCATATGCGGCCGAGTGTACAGAATCCATTATATGTTTGTAGAGATCCGTGGTGTCCATTGTTAGATATTGTTCATTTAGTTTCTGGTCCAGCCGATTCTGATAGAGGGTTCTAGTGCTCGATTCGTATAGGCTGTCAAGGTTATATTTGACTTGTTCCAGTTTTGTATCCTGTATGGTGTCCTTTATATTATATGTGTCTTTGTTGAATTTTATCCATATTTTCGAGATTAGTAGGAAGTGGTCTTAGCCGCATTCCACTCCTCTATATACTCTTGTATCCTTTAAATGCCAATTTGTGTCTTGTTTTAGGATTATGTAGTCTATTATAGATTTGAGACCTCTGGTGTCCGCCAAATTAAAAGAAGATATTTTTTATTGGGTCACAAATTAGAAAATTGCCGGACGATGTTTATTTTATAGAAAAGCTCACCACTGAAGTTTTCGCAGCTTAGAACTCATTTGTACGTGTAGTGAGGGGATTTTTAGGCACCAATATGTATGCAAACCATCAGCAACTAGTTAATGAAATTATTATCTTCATCCCCATTTATCATTTCTTCCTGAGAACTTGGGCGCTGTCAGTAACGAGCGGAGTAGAAGGTCCATCAAGATATCAAGACACTGGAAGTTCGGTACCAAAGGCGATGAGACCCAGCCATCATGAGTGATTACTGTACTGTTGGTTTTTAAAGAGAGAAAATGTGACTACCTCATAAAAGGAACAAATAGATTAGTGTGTTTTAAATAAATATTTTTGACGTTTACTTCTTTCTTAGATGTTAATTTAATATAAGTTAAAAATATAGACGTAACGTTAAAAAACTCGTAAAATAATTTGTTCAATAAATATTAAATGGAGCTCTTGTATAATGTGATTTGTCTAATGTAACAAGAAAACCTTACGTGTTAAAACTTATCTGGGCTATTTTCAAATTTAGATAGGTTCATTCTATTACAGTAGATATGCTATTCAGCTTATTGTTACAAAAAAATTGTGGATCAGTGATAATTAACCGAACTAAGTAGGTTTTGTAATAATTATTAAAAATTAAGTCTTAGATGTTCGCACAGGGATTTATTTCTTCCGCCATACGGAAGCACTGCAGCCTTAAAGCTTATTGTGAAGCACAATTTACAACGCAGGTCACCTTCCAGCAATAATATTTCATTCTGGTGCTGCTTAAAAGATAATCGTCTTATAAAGGTTCGTATGATAATTCTCGTTTTTCTCCTAGCATGATCTAGCCATTGTTTTAAGTGCGGATTCTTAATAAACTCAGAGTCTTATGTAAACTCATTCCATATATTGATATCCCTAGAGCTGGCTTCGGTCCCATATATGTTCTTAACGATCTGTGTCTGGTCAGCTCATCAGCATTTTTGCTTCGCTGAACGCCCTTGTGTCAACACAGAACAGTTTTACACTGTTTCGTTCCGCCAGTGCCCTTCTTTTCTCCAAACGTTTCCAAAACAGCCTAGTACAGCACTCCCATCACCGTCATCCTTGAATCTCGTTTGTACAGATCTTCTAGTTTCCCCAACATACTTTTGGTTACAATCCATGCATCCAATTTCATATATTCCACTTCTTTCTAATATTT
>MU182845.1:145058-161226 GCA_016904865.1 Pissodes strobi
GTGTAACAAATGTAGGCTACCTCTAAATGTTAACAAATGTAACGTAATGACTTTTACATTAAAATGAAATAAGTTGCTGTATGAGTATAAGATTTATGGGGTGCCTCCACCTCAGGTGGAGAGCTTTTAGGGATTTGCGAGTAATGTTTCAGGTCACTTGGTTTTATTATAACGAATTCTGAGTAGTCCATGGATGCCACATTCTGAGTAATACTAATATAAGAAAAATCATTGGCCGAAAACCAATAAGAACTAAAAATAAAAAAATCTATATGATATTTTTATAGCCTACTTCAATTGGTATAATTAGGATTGCAGGTAATAAATACCACCTGAAAAGGTGATATATTAGGGATATTTTACGGTCAGAGGAATAATTAGGGTTTTATTGCAGTCAATAGGTCTAGGATATATTTTGAATTCTACTATATATGTGATGCTCCCATGAACAGCAATTAACTCTGTACTATGCCCTCAAAATTTACTCGACATCCTACCAAACGATCCTTAAACAGCTTTTCACTATTGCGCTAAATTTCAATTCAATTCTCAACATTAAACGAAAAGTGTATGAAACTTAGCCATTTGCTATGGGTATGTCAGAGACAATATAAATAACATTATTCAAAATTAACTACTTTGTTAATATTACAGCCACGTGTTTTGCGGTTTCAATGATGGCATATTTCAATTTGTTTTTCCTCTGATTCCTAAGTTGTCACCCTTCATAAATTTTAGTCTACCCAAAAGGGCCGAATTATAAGCAGAAGAAGACTGCAGATAAATAATGGAAATATAAAGAGCTATATAAACCCGAAAATCCCCGGGATTAATGTAAGGATCGTAAATTAGACCACGTGTCCAATATCGTAACGAAGAAGTTCGAAACAAATGGATCAACCCTGGGGCCTGAGAAAAGGATGACAAGTTATTTGTCAAGAGACGGCGTTGAGTCCATAACGCCATAAAGCAAATGACTTCTTGTTTATGGAAGAACTAAATATTTTTGTTTTCATACTATATAACGAAAGTGTCAAGCATTGTCATGAAAAATGCTTCATATTGTTCTAAATAAACGGGAAACTAATTGCGAGTTGTTTTCTTGATACTTTTGGGTCTTACTTTAACAGCATAATAAAATAAGTCATAAATAGCAACCGATATATCAAGAATCTACCGGGAGCCATTTTTGTTCCTTTTTTTAGGGTACGATGCATTCTCCAACTGACCAGTTACCTGTTATAAATTATAAACCCATTAAATGTGAACTTCCTGAAGTAAATAGAGAACAACTGACTACAGACCAAAAATGTATCTTTGATGTAACCACCACTGTAAGTACAGGAGAATTTCCTGCCAGTCTTGCTTCTAAGAACCCTGGTAAATTATCACATGCAAGATGGCTTACCACTGCAAATATAGTTTTAAAACTCTATATAAGTATCCCCCTCCCCTAGCCGTCACCAAAACCTTTTAGAAATTGCTACGTTAATTAATAAGGTTTATGCTCCTATGCGATTTCACATTAAAATTAAACCCAAAATACAAGATGCTCTGTTAAATTTATAGCGAACCATACGTTTGAACCGATATCTGAGAGAAGATCTCAGAGAAATCGTTGATAGAATTGAATGAATGACAATCTTGAATGAATTTTTCGCCCACTCTGAAAGTTTACTAGTTGCAAGCTTGCTGATGAGAGGCGACATATTCGAGAGCTAGCTATGCGCCGAATATTATCTATTAGGAGGAAGGGGTCGGCGGCACCAAGTAAAATCAGAAAATTTGAAGTTCCTAAAATAAACTTTTGCTAAATGACTATACTGAACTTATCTTTTGGCAAGAGGAAGCTATTAGTGGGCCAACACTAACCCGACATTTAACCGATGAAGAGCTAAATAGGAAAATTAGTGAAAATTCGCCTACGCTTTCATTGCTTTTCGACCTACCTTGTCCAATACCTCCTACAACTAAGCCAGACGGCTTACGCGTGACGTCATCCAAAGTGGTCTTAACTTATTTACAGGCGTATATTGAAATCTGAAATTTCTCTTAAAATTTCACAGTTAAGTTAGATGCAAAAATGTCGAAAAAATATAACAAAAACTTGTTTTTTGTAAATTTAACTTTTTTTATATGTAGTTTGAAACGTAATTGGCCTAATACAAGACCTCCTACAAGCTGATATTACGGTAAGCACGACTATTATGACTGATAATGTGTATTACTCATTTTTATAAATCGAAAATCAAATTGCAGTTTAAGTACTTACCTTTTTCTGCATACATAAATAATATTTAAGGGCTTCCGGTTAAAACAAGGCTGCGAGTAATAAACCCAGCCCTTAGACGCGCCGCATTCGATTTTTGTTAAAGAAAAACGATATTTCAAAGCAAAAACCTTGGAATATCCAGTTTATCAAAATAGCATCTATTTTGATAAACTGAAAGTGGATACCACCAATCTATTTAAGAGATAGGTGGTAAAATGTCACTATAGGTATAAAGGTGTCATAATAGGTAATAGGTTTTCTCCATCCAAATAACCTTGCAATATTCAAATATTTATGATAAAACATGAAAGATTTATACAGGTTTCAGAT
The DNA here is from genome assembly GCA_016904865.1 of Pissodes strobi. Taxonomy (NCBI): domain Eukaryota; kingdom Metazoa; phylum Arthropoda; class Insecta; order Coleoptera; family Curculionidae; genus Pissodes; species Pissodes strobi. Next base: position 147,661 of record MU182845.1, read on the forward strand.
TTTACTTTTTTGTGTTAGATTGGGTATATCATTCGGTATATTATAGGGGTCTAATATTTATTTATTAAAAGTATCCAGTTTCTTTTTTTTCTTTTTACCCAAAAGATTATAATTATGTTTAGAACAATAATTATTAAGAAGTGTCTTTAAAATACTGCTAGGAAAAAATTTTGAAACATCAATTTTTAGGTGATTTTTACAATTTTCGAAAGGAGTCAAAAGGCTGTTTTGATTTAGATACTTTAACAACGACTCACAAAGAAAAGACTTTTTGTTGTAAATATCTAAAAATGTGTCTTCGAACTCATTAATTAGTTTTTTAAATATAATATAGGCTGTTGAAACTACGTCCACTACTTGTTCACGAGAATATAAAAGAGCCCCACGACTCATGAAATTAATTAATTTGTAAGAATCTTCTACAACACAAGGTTCATTTAAAGTTACATTTTCTTTGCAAAATTCACAACTTATTTTGTTTTAAACAATATGACACTAAATCCCTTAAATAAGTGATTACGAGCATTTCAGATGCTATAGCTTCTGTATCAAACTGTGTAATTGTAATTTTGGGCAATAAATTGATAACATAGTCAGAATTTAGTGAGTCATTTAATGACGGGGTTCATATTCAGGAAGTTCAAAAAATTTATTTACATTAATACCTCCATAATGTTTAGATTTTAATGTTCATAAATATTGAATTCTTGGCCTTTTTTCTGACTCATATAGCTGGCGAACAGAGATATGATAATGATCACCAGCTAATTGCCTATATTTTCCAAACCGCCCTTCCAATGGGTCCGTTTGAAATTTCCCCAGTTAGACATACGTCATATTAAGCTCAGTTAAATAGTATTTAGTCACTTCCAGTAGCCCATGAATGGTATGGCTTAATGCAGTGTGGGTTTGTCGAGTCAGTCTATTTGGAAAATTAGGTGAATGCCAAGAATCTAGCCAATTTTGCATCATCTTTGGAGGCTGATAGTATTTTTCTGGTGAAGGGTTCTTGAAATTTATCTAGTAAATGTTTTCCCTTAAGAGGGCTTTTAACATTAACTTAATTTCCATTTAATATTAATAAACTATGCTGTGTCTTGTGAATGTGACAAATTATTAACAAAACCTTTCAGAGCCTCCATAATAAAAGGATTAAATATTTGGAGAGCTATTTTAACATTTTGCCTTTTTATAGATGATGGAAAAAGAGCCTTTAAACTAAGGGAATACCCATGTTTTAATATTTTGTCTCGTTCTAGTTCATGAAGTTTTTCGACCACTGAAAAAGAAGCACATTTTTATCAGCCTGTCTCAAAATCGGGATAGAAAATGTCTGCTCAGGATCAGAATTTAGCCAGTTGTTAAAAATACATTTTAGTAGATGAACAGTGTCAAAAAGGTAAAATAATGGTCTTTCTCGGGCAATAGGATGGGGAAAACTATACCGATTTCATTCCGTGGTGAAAAATTACTCATTGCCTTGCTATTTATTGCATTATTGTCACTAACTGGACAAAATACTATGTAGCCAATTTCTTCCAAATTTTCTATCATGGTCTTGATAAAATTATATATAAGATTTATGAGCGAAGTTTGGGTACAGGACATATATGAATTACTTCTTTAAGGCTGGAGCAAAGATTTCTCATCATAACTGCAACTGCAGATGATGCTAAAGTATTGCTGCTATTTACTGATGTTCCTACAGTGTTTCCTGCCTTATAATCCAAATAGGGGTCAATATGAATTTCATCAAAACATTTTTATCTTTATCACTCAAATATTGAAAAATGTTATGAGCATAGGTTAAAAAAATGCCTTTCATCAATATGGCGATCTGTCAAAAATCTGTTACAAATTGATTTTACTATGTTAGGATGAGGTAAAATAATAGGAGCATGATTATAGTAAACAAAATTGAACATAAAACAATAGTGCTCGGTGAATATCGATATCTCTCTTTTGAGGTATTCAACAAAGTTAGCTGTTCTGAAATAGATTTTAGATTTTGTGTAACCTCATCGGAGCCTTTTAGGTTTAAAAGAATATCCCTTTACAAATTTATTTTTCTTTTGTTTTCTCGTGTTGGTCAGCTTAAATAAAGTTATTTTACTGGAAACCACCCTTGCGTAACAATAAAATTTGAAAATGGTTTTTAGAACTCCTCAAAATTCTGAAAACATGTAGCCTATCTATGGATAGGATTACTTTGCTCTATTGCTTGCAAAAATTGTAATTCTTTAAAGTCCTTATTTTTTTCGTCTTTACTTTTACGAACAAACACATTTTTTGAAAAGTAATTGGGGTCATTTCAAAATATAGTTGGTATAGCATATTCCTTCAATAGAGGGTATTTTAAATGTACTGTAATGACTTTACCTGACTTTGGATCCTGTCGCGAGTTAATCCAAATTGGAAGTGGGAACCTGCAGAAAAATGTAACTCACACACTTTAGTGTTTTTATTGGGCACTAAATTGTCTAGCGGGATCTTAAAGTTATTTCTTATGCCACACATCACTTTTTGGAAAGCTAAAAACATGAACTTTAAATCCTTTCAGGTAATTCCACGCAGCCTGGTGCACATCATCTGAACGGCATTGTTCATATAAATTTAAACACACTAAAGTACTGATATTATAAAGAAATCAATCGAAATCGAAGAGTAGTTAAGAAATCGGTGTTACAAGATTTTTAAGAACCGTCTCGTCACTCAAACTGCCAACGATACCCATATATTAAATCGTTTGCGTTGGTCATTGCGCAATGGAAAAAAATAAATATTGTTACGAATTTGCAGAATTTAACGTATATTTAGTTGGACTTTAATTTTTACAGCATTTGTTGAATGATATCTGAAATGATGTTTTTAAATGGAACTAAATATTTATACAAAATAATTAAGTTATTGGTTAGCAAAGTTTATTATCTTAAAGGTTTTGATTCCATTATTGCTTAACTTTTCGGTTTTTATGTATTTACTTTTCGGATTTTAAATATGTATTTATATGTAATATAACTATACTATAATATTTCAAAGCAAACTTTTACATTATGTACCTATCTAATATATTGTTAATTGTAATCGTGGAATCCAAAACAAGTAATTTACATTTCTTTGAAAAATAATTTGTGGAAAACTAGAGTGAGAAGCAGCTCAAATTGTGATAAAGCGCCCAATCTATCAGCACTGGATACGGATTATATCGAAGATGGCGAGATGGAAATTGACATTCCAGTTGCCCAGCGTAGCATTCAACGTTAAATAGGAAGTAGGCGCGATAAAATATTTAATACTTTTACTGGCCTCCTGTTGGGTCCTCTGAATGCTTTTCTTATGGCAAAAATGCATTGAACTCTTCGGATGACGTCACTGCTAATTTTAATATCAGCTGGTTGGCCTAGTTGTAGGAGGCATTGCCTTGTCACACTCAAGATGTAGAAAGTTGTTTCTGAAGCTTCTTTAAGTGTTTATGATACTAGTGCTCATGATGGCTTTATAAGATCACGTCTTCGAGATAGCAATATAATGCCAATATTTGAAACCAAATGAGACTATAAGGAGAAATAATAATAATATATAATATTTCGTAGATAATTATAAAATAATTTTATAATTAAATTATCGGGTGGTTGGCGGGCGAAGTAGGTTGTTGGAGAACATGAAATGCAGTTACCTCTCAGTGGTATGTCCTGGGTAGTTTAGAAAATTAGTGAAGATCCGCAGTCAGATTTTCAGAAAATTTTCTAGAAATCTAAAATTAAACATATTTCAAGGTCAGCGATGAGCATGAGGGAAGTATCAGAAAATTTTGAAAAAAAATGGGATTAATCTTGAACTATCTGACTTTTAGCACATAGTGCACTTTTTTAAAAATATTTCAAGGGTATGATGTCAAGTTAAACCAAATGGAAAATATTACTGATAATCTGCTACAATATAGAAAACTTTTAGCATATAGTGCTAACTGCTAAAGTAAATTTTCGAAAATTAAGTTTATATCGCTCCACCCTAAGCCCAGTTAAAGCGACTCCCAACCAAAAAGTATAATTGCTTTTTGTTCTGGTAAACAAATTTCTATAGTTTTTGTGTTTTACAGAATTCTTTGTAGCAAATACATTAATAAATGATAAAGGCAATATTCATAAAATTAGTGTGTATGATGGACTATGTAGGTCATTCAAAAAGTTGAAATTAGATAGGAAAAAAATGTGGAAGAGTAAAGTAAAACCTGACGCGGGCTTGAATATAATTTAAATGGATTAACATCAAAGCTATCCGTCTAAAAGTATAGTAAGCATTTAAGCTCTTTTGCAAAGGATAAAGTGTGTCTGGAATTATAATATTAAAAGGTCTACTCATAATCGCTGCATATTTAGATTACTTCACCAAGACGTTGTTTCGAGTTCACGATTTAACTATAAGATTCAAGTAAGTGAAACTGAGGTAGGAGATATAAAAGGCTTACAACAATAACTTCTTTCATAATAGTATAAACCTTCTACAAAATTCATTTCGTAACTTCGTTGTACTAAGCAAGTGAAATATTTTAAGGCTGTTAAATTTAAAGTAAAAAATTAATTACACATTTATCTATTATCTTAAAAGCAGGAGATATCATTTACGTTTTCAAAATTGTTACGATGAAAAAAATAATCATACACTTTTTAGGATGAAATAGTCATAAAGCTTTTATCACCGACAGGCAAATAAGATAAATGCAGAACTTATTAGTCATTATTATCAGATACTAGTGTCATTAATTGACGAGCATTTAGTTGGCAGGATAAATTTATCATGGGAATTATGTAACTGAAATTACCCATGGGAATGAGACGTAATGATCTTAATCGCCTATGATCCGATAAGAAAGGCAGATAATAAGGAGAATTTCTTTATGGAAGTAATTTATAAAACATTTGTCGTACCTTTAGTCACCAGAAGCAATTTGCAAAGCTAAGTCACTCGAAGTTTTAAAACTATAATACATATCATAGACCTCGTCAAAAACCCTTCGAAAAACAAACTTACCGTATGTTTTAAAAAATCAACTTCCGTACCAGGAATTTGTCAAAACAATTTAAAAATAACACATTGCGCAACACGGTACAATAAGTACAATACAATATGTATCATTCCCATATAAACATTCACAAAATAAAACTACACTTAAAAAAATGCTGACAATAACAGCCCTATTGCACTATGTTTATGGTCACTTGTAAACCTTTAAAAAGGTTTCAATTTCCGAAACTGTATAGAAAACATTGCTGAAAAGCAGTTGCTTAATTTTGGTTTTGGCTATTGAGGTTGATTGCTTAACTTCCATATAGACCGTCAGATAGTGACAGATTTAGGTGCCCCATTTTCGCATGCAAGCCTCGAATAGGGTTGAAAAGTACATCGATGTTGAGTAAAATGGAGGGAAACTTACGAGTGGCCCCTGGGGATAACATATGGAAAATTCGATTTTCCAGAACAGAAATAAAAGGAGTCTGTTGCTCATATTTTCACGCAAGCCGTGTTGACTAAATTATTAACTAATAGAACCTGGCTTCGGAAAACCAAAGGCTTGAGTACTGCAGGTGGCTAAAGGATTGAAATAGGGGCGTAATTTTGTAAGGAAAAATCGAGATTTTGACAGATTTTTTCACACAAGCCCATCGAAAGTATGAAAACGTACATCATGACTAGCCCGAAAAACATATTAGCTTGAGTGGCGCGAATGGATAAGTAGATTCTGCGGTCGGAAAATTTAACGGAAATTCGTTTCGATTTTTCAGTTATTTTCCCATCAACGAAATTAGTTGCAATACAAACTTATGAACTATAAGAATCTGTTAAAAATAATGGCTTGAGTGTAAAGCGTGGCCTTGGTATTTTCAGAACATAAAAAAGTTGCAGGAAAATTTATGAAAATTGGCACCATTTTCTCACGCAAGCCGTTTGGCATATGCTTAGAAAAAGTAATTCTAAGACTAAATAACAATAGGCTTGAGCGTCCCACATGGAGCATTATTTATCCATAAAAGAGCTGATAAAAAATATAGAAATGTTTATTTATGCAGGGTTATTATTATTACTATTATTATTAGTTATTACTCGCTTTATTATTCGGTTATTATTCCTATAATATTTTAAGTTTCTCTACTAGGATAACTTTAATATGCTGAATATGTAATATTATTTAAAGAAAATGGTATTTGACTTTTTTATATTTGAGTATTATTTGGTACCGACCGGCAGATTACCTACGGCTGGAGTCACCGAGCAATCAAGAGCGCTGGTGAAACAAATATGTGATGTTTTGTTAATGCAATCCTTCTACTTTGTTGATGGCACGTATTGTTTTATAGGAATTAAATTCTGGAAAATATGACGTTTTGACCAGTTTTTATATTTAAATGCCCTTAGTGTGTCGGTCGGCTGAGTACACATCATAATATAGTGCACTTTCATAAAGCACGTGGATAGCCTCTTGTTAAGAAATAATAGTGCAGTGAATCTATAGTCAGAGTTATTTCGTTATAGGGTCTTAAAAAAAAATGTCCAAGCCAAACGGCTTGTGTGGGAAAATGGTGAAAATTTCTAGATTTTTTGTCAGCTCTTTGTAAAATACATTATATATAATTAATACAATGACCATGTCCGACACTAAATGTTATTTAGTCTTAGAATCACTTTTTCTAAGAATGTGCCAAAGGGCTTGTGTGGGAAAATTGTGGGAGTTTATAGTTCTTTTCTAGTCAGCTCTTTTTTAAATAACTAATATGCTCCATGTTCCACACTCAAGTCTTTTGCTTACAATCGCTTTTTCTGAGCATATGTCAAACAGCTTGCGGGAGAAAATGGAGACAATTTCCACACAATTTTCCTGCAACTTTCCGACGCAAGCCTTTGCTTCGGTCACATCCGACAGTCATGCTAGTTTTATTGTAATGCCTAATATATCAATAACATGCTATACTTTTTAAGGCTTGCATGAAAAAATAACTGAAAAATTGAAAATAAGTTCCGTTAAATTTTCCGACCCCAAAATCTACTTATCCATTCACGTCACTCAAGCCAATATGCTTTTCGGGCTAGTGACGATGTAAGTTTTCATACTTTCGATGGGTTTGTGTGGAAAAACCTGTCAAAATCTGGATTTTTCCTTACAAGATTACTCCCTCATTTTTATCCCTTCAGCCAACTGCAACACTCAAGCCCTTGGTATTACGAAGCCAGGTTCTATTAATTAATAATTGTGCAACAAACTCCTTTTATTTCTGTTCTGGAAAATCGAATTTTCCATATTATGTTATATCCAGGGGGCGCTCTTAAATTTCTCTGCATTTCACTTCACATCGATGTACTTTTCAACCCTATTTGAGGCTTGTATGCAAAAATGGGGCACCTAAATCTGTCACTATCTGACGGTCTAGAAGGGAATACGTTGATCAAAATATATAATTAATATGATGACCACGTCCGACACTCAAGACTTATGTTATATAGTCTTATAATCACTTTTTCTAAGCATATGCCAAAGGGCTTGTGTGGGAAAATGGTGGAAATTTGTAGATTTTTTTGTCAGCTCTTTGTTAAATAAATTGTGAATAAATAATTTGATGACCATGTCCCACTCTCAAGCCTTTTGTTATTTAGTCCTAGAATCATGTTTTCTAAGTATATGCCAAACAGCTTGCGTGAGAAAATGGAGACAATTCCCATACAATTTTCCTGCAACTTTCCGACGCAAGCCTTTGTTCTGGCCACATCCGATAGTCATGCCAATTTTACTGTAATGTCTAACACATCAATAACATTCTATACTTTCACAGGCTTAAATGAAAAAATAACTGAAAAATTTACAATAATTTCCGATTAATTTTCCGACCCCAACATCTACTTATCCATTCGTGCCATTCAAGCCAATATGTTTTTCGGTCTAGTGACGATGTAAGTTTTCACACTTTCGATGGGCTTGTGTGGAAAAATGTGTCAAAATCTCGATTTTTCCTTACAAGATTACGCCTTTAGTTTAACCCTTTAGCCACCTGCAATACTCAAGCCTTTGGTATTCCGAAGTCAGGTTGTATTAATTAATAATCTAGTGAACACGGCTTGCATGAAAATATGGGCAACAGACTCCTTTTATTTCTGTTCTGGAAAATCGAATTTTCCATATGTTATCCCCAGGGGCCACTCGTAAATTTCCCTCCATTTTAGTCAACATCGATGTACTTTTCAACCCTATTAGAGGCTTGTATGCGAAAATGGGGCACCTAAATCTGTCACTATCTGACGGTCTAATAGGTAGCAAATTGTAAAGATGGCTTCCAGAATAAAAAGGTGACTTTCTATATAATTCATGTTTGAGCTTTGCAAGAAGCAAATTATTTCTTCCTCGAGTGTTGTGTTGCTGTCGATCACCTACTATAGGCACTTTATTCCTATTTTTAAATATAACCACAAGAATTTTCAAAATGTAAATACCAGATACTGTCAAAATATTTTTTTTTCCAAAGATATTTCGACATGATTGTCTAAAGGGAATATTAAAAAGAATCCTAATAATACGTTTTTGAACCACAAACACTCTCTCCAAATCCCCAGCCCTACCCCAAAGCACTATGCAGTAACTAAGTACGCTGTATACTGAGCTGTAGTATACATTCATTAACTCCCTTAAATCCAATAACTTCTTTAGTTGGTTTATAAGAAAAGCAGTCTTACTTAATTTTCTACAAACAGCATTAATGTGTTCAGACCAATCCATGTGCTTGTCGATTCGTAAGTAAAGTCTCACTCTATATATTAGAGTAGATGTTGAGCCAACATCATCTAAAGAAAAAGGCCTAGATGGCGTCGTACGTAGGGAGCAGCCTATGACAATGGAAAACGTATTAATTCATATATTATAAAGTACTTTTGTTACTTTTTGACTACAAAAAAAATACGTATCTAAATTGGTTTTAATAGTTAATTATATTCCATTTACCAAAATAAAAACATGTTTAATTTTGAGGAGATTTTTGGTTTGAAATAGTTGTTTCTGTTTTGTTATAAAAAAAACTAAAAATTTTTTAGGAAATTAAATTTGAAAATATTATCTGTTCTTTTCAGTTTGAGTCAGTGCAATTGCAAAGGACTTGCATGACAAGGTTTCCTTAGTTTTTTGCTTAGTTTATGCATCATATATATTTTTATGATACCAATAACAAACAGAAAGGAAATGAAATAAAATCACTTACTTGATTCGACGTTCTGAAAACATTTTTTTAACTGATTGACTTTATACTGTTGAGTGATGAAATTTTTGGCACTTGTGATAATTATTGTAAATGCAAAAATAGAATGTATTCGTAAAGACGTTAAAATAACACAATATTTAAATTGCCTTCTACAGAAGGTTGTTCGGTATGTTGTTGTACAAAATAAGCATAAGTTCTTATTGAAAACTTTCTCCACAGTATTAACATCATGTAGGTACTTCAAGAGGTAAGTTAAGTACGCTTTTGTCTTGACATATAATTTTTTTTATGGCAGCAAAAATCTGCTCCATTGACAAATAGATTTTCAGAAATAAAGACAAAGAGGTTTGAATGAAGAAGGAATCTCATCAACACCTAAGATATATATTATTTACTTCAATTGCCTGCGTTAGACCAAAATCAGGGTCAAGAGAGTCAATGAATACAGTACAACCACCCTAGGAGTAAAATAAGCAGGTATTTCATATAATTTTTAGGTAAAAAATGGTAATATCATATGTTGTGCACGTAATGTTAGGCACAGCCTCTAAAATTACAGTGTGTATGATTAGTCAGTGCCTATAAAAATAGAAAAATAAAACTTACGCGTGTATTCTTTGTTGGAACAAATGATTTTCCCCTCTTAATTGAATTTACCCACTGCTGGCGCAAGTCACATTTTTTGGAAATAAAAAGATTGCCATTTTGAGTAAATTTTTATAATTCCTTCTACATTTGAGAACACAACAGGTTATCACCATGTTTCAATTCACTCAACTTTTTCATACATAGTTATTTGAAATATTCAATGTTCTCAACTAAGCGACTGAACTTAAACCAAAGTTTAAACATACTTTAGTTATTACAGTACGTACTTAAAACCAGTCTACAATCCTTAATCAACAACAACAACAAAAACACTATAGCACTACAACAACCCTGGGTGGTTCTTGGCCGCTTGAACCACCTCTCTCCATCGAAGTGCGATCTATGGCAACATTTTCCCAGTTATCAATTCCCACTATTTGCAAGTCTTTGCGGATGTTGTCTCTATATCTCAGCTTAGGACTTCCCAGGAGTATCTTTCCTGTTGGGGCTTCCTCCCATATTTAAGCCTTTCGTTGTTACTAAGCTGGACGTGGCCAATCCATCTTAGTCGGTTGGATTTTATTTCTTGTACTTTGTCTGGGGAGTCGTAGAGCTGAGAGAATTCGTTATTGGTCCGTATTCTATATTCGCTAGTTTGCTGGTCAATAACCGGTCCAAAAATGATCCTCAATATTTTCCTTTCAAACCTTCTAAGCAACTGTGTAACGAAAATTGTCATTGTCCATGTCTGGCGTCCATACATGGTGCCAGGTCTTATTACCGTCTTGTATATGTTGATTTTTGTTGACCTTGTAATATATTGGGACTTCAGCATCTCCTGCACAGAGAAGAAACATTTGTTTTCCTGGGTTATTCGGTGTTTCACCTTCTCCTTCATATTATAGTCCGCTGTTATCAGAGAGCCTAGATATTTGAAAAATTGTAGTCGTTCATAGTTACATTTTGTCCCACTAGGGCTCTATTAACCTTTCGTGTTAAACGCATATAATTTCGTATTCGTCTCGTTTACGGTCAGACCAATCCATTCAGCTTCTTTCTCCATTTGTACAAATTTCCTTGATGGCACTGGACTAGGTCCAATAGCTCCAATTATTTGTGTGTTTGTTTGGGCTACTCTCACTACTTTCTCAAGGGCCAAGTTGAATAGAACTGGGGTCTCCTTGCTTAAGTCCATTTTCTACAGGGAACATTTCTATATTTTGCCCCTCCACTCTTACGCTATTTACTGACCCTTCCACGCACGTCTACACCATGCATACTCCTTTGGAATTCCGAATTCCGCCATGGCTTCCCACAGGCGTATTAGGATTACACTGTCATACGCTTATTTGAAATCCACAAATAGATTGTGGAGATCTGTGTTGAATTCCCAGCACTTTTCAAGTAACTGTCTTATCGAGAACAGTTGGTCCGATGTTGATCTTCCGCTACGGAATCCACATTGGTATTCACCAACAGTTTGACTCGTATATGGTGTTATTCGGTTCAGTAATATGTTTGACAGGACCTTATAGGTGCAATTGACGAGAGTGATGCCACGGCAGTTTGTGCATATCATCTTATCGCCTTTTTTATGTATTGGTCTGATCACTTCCTCCTTACATTCCGATGGGATTAATTCTTCATTCCAAATACGTGTTATCAAATAATGGTGTATAGCTATATGAAGTGTACCTCCACTATATTTTAGACATTCTGCTGGTATCCGATCCCGTCCAGGTGCTTTATTACTTCTAAGTTTTTTGATAGCTTCGATAGTTTCTTCCAGACTAGTCGCTTCTATGTTTGTTTCTGCTGTGTGGAAAGTCAAGAGGTTCTATGCTTTTTCGTCCGACCGATTGAGGAGTTTGCTAAAATATTCTTTTCAGGCTCGCAGTATTTCCGTTTCCCCACTTATCAGATCTCCCTTACCGCTTTTTAGTATCGTTAGAGTCCTTGGTAAACCCTTTCTTTGAGTTGCCGACCTCCTTGTAGAATTGTCTTATATTGCTCTCCGTTACGATCTAGTCCTGCATGTTTTTCGTTTTAACTGCTCTTTTCTTGCTTCTGATAGTTTTCCTCATCCTACTTCTGATGTTATTGTATGTAGAAAAGTTGTGGTTTGATGGATTTTGAATCCTTAATCAACATTCAATAATGCTACAAAAAAGTGTTTAGGTATTCTAAGTAAAACTGAGGTGTTAAAATCCTCTGATGTTCGGCTGTAGCCTAAACAAATCTTACTATATGTAGGGTCAAAGTGCAATGAAAGTAAATAGGTAAGTAGTCATTGTTATATAAAGCTACCTTAAGGGATTGTTTGCTTATTTCAGGCAGACAATATATGAATATTAGAATTTCAATTATCTTAGATATTACTAGGTCTTGTAAGCTCTGAAATAAAATTACAATAGATAACAGATACCTTGTATCGGAGCAATCAGTCCCAAAACATAAACTTTAAATAGGTATATAATTGTATAATGTGGAATAATTAGGAAGTATAGTGCAGTGTAGTAGGGTAGTAGGGTTAAGAGTCGATTTCCACGAACACTGACAATGTCCTTGCAACTAACACAATAAATTACCTGCTTTGCACTGCAAATTCACAAACTTCACAATTTTAAAAATATTTTATGTTATAAATTCGAAATATACCCTTTACCGCATTTAGTTTCGGTCCCAACGAGGGTGGCCATATTGGCTACTGCTTTTCCAAATTTCAGGGCCTTCATAGGATGTTAGTCGAACTATTTGTTTTCTGCATACCCCATTATAACAGGTGGAATTTTGCGAAAAGATTGCATTCCTGACCGAGACATAATCGACTTAGGCTAGAATTCACAGTTGCAATTGGAGCGGGATCAAAATTTTACTTATATTGGCTACAATAGATGAAAATTGAAAAAAAAATTTTTTCGGGAAGCCGGTGTTTATTATGATAGTGCAAATCACAACTTTCCAGAATGGCGAAGGAGATAGAGTAATATCCGCAAAGAGTTATGATTTTCCTCTGGATTGAATTCGTTTTCAAATATTATCCAACTTTTTTGATAAGAAATCTCTCATTACTTGTTGTGTCATATTAGTTCATTACCAAAATTTATGATAATGCATAAAATGCACATCTTATTTAATTTTTTAGGCATCCTCTCATTCATGAAGCCGCCCATCATATCCCTATAAATTGTGAGTCACTGAAGTAGCAATAAAAATAAAAACAAACCTACAGAGGCGCAAAATCCTCAAAACTAATATGAATGTCATAAGTTAGATCACGTGTCTAATATCCTAACTAAGGGTCTCGTAATAAATGGATATACGGATCCGACAAAAGGATGACAAGTTATTTATCAAGAGACAGAGTGGAGTCTACAACGCTTTGCAACAAATAACTTCTTTTTTATGGAACAACAGGACAACTTATATTTCATATAATTTAACAGAAGTGGCGGCATTATAAACGAAGGTGTTTTTATTTTTATAGGTTTTTCTTTGTTTTGGCAAATAATCTGGTGTGTTTTTCGGTAATATCTAATCAAGATTTCGAAAATGCAATAATCTATCGCCATTGATCCATGGCCTAACTAATTACATATACCGATTGCACTGTAGTAATGAACATTGTACATTCCATTCCTTGCTTAATGATCCGCAATAATAAAGGGATTCGTTTTTTTATTAAACGACATGGGCCGGTTAAACTTTGCTTCATTTTATAATTCTGTCATCCTTAGTTGTT